>JAXGFW010000408.1:0-13044 GCA_034376525.1 Nicotiana benthamiana | reverse complement strand
AACATATCGCTTTAATCAAATAAATTTGATCTAAAATAAGCGTCGTTTCAAAAAAAAAAAATTGATCTAAGAAGGCTTAATTATTTTCTGTTGAATCCTACTCATACTCAAATAAATTATTAATACAATTTACCAAGAAGCCTCACAACATTTATTACTTATTTTAAAGAGAGGCAAAATTTAATTTAGACAAATTTCTCATATAATTAGTGTATTTTTATTAATATGTTAAAATCTTAAATTATATATATATATATATATATATATATATATATATATATATATATATATATATATATATATATATATGTGATCGTGTTTGGCTTGAGAAAGAATACAAGATTTAATAACACATGGGGGTTATTATATATCTATAATAACCACACAGTATAATCTTACACGTGGGTTTGGAGAGGATAGTGAGTATGCAGACCTTATTCATACATCGAGGAAGTAGAGAGACTGTTTTTCAAAAAATAAATAAATATATATATATATATATATATATATATATATATATATAAAGAAATTAATAAAGTAATTAAAATATTTTTTGTTTTTTTCTTTTTACATTGTTTTTCTTCTATAATTTGGTCGACATTAAAGAGGAGAGGCAAACACGCTGTTGTAACTGGTATCTTTGACTCTACACACCCAGCTGTATTTCTCTTTATCCAATTATGCGGCGTGCAAGCGGAGTGCTGAGTTCAACTGAACCAATTATTTTCAACGTGAAACATAAATTTATACGTAAAAATTTATTAAAATATAAAAAATAATAGATATGCACTCATAACGCGTTACTATATTATTTTCCCATTTTTTATCTGATGATAGTGTCCGAATCAATTTATGCACACTTTAATTATGTTTTATGTGATATTTTTGTCTATTACATGTATCAATTGTTCTATATATTAAAACTTGGGTAAAGGGCAGCCCAGTGTACAAATTATTTTGCATTCACGAAGTCATGAATTTTGTGAAGGGTGTTTTTAATATACACATAAAAAATACTTTTTAGCCTATATATAAAATATAAATTTTTATATATATAGTATAATATATCGATGAAGGGTGTTCCATTGACCTCCCTCGCTTCAATGTATGCGGTTTGTCACAGCACATAGGGTCAGGGTGTGACGTAGACAGTCTAACATAATATAAGTATAGTATATGTTTTCATGGCCCAAACCCCTAATCTATAAGGCTTGGATAAATGAAAAGAAATTAATTATTGTTTCATGTGCTATTCGATAATGTCTGTCTAGCAGACTCCCTACTAACCCTAGTGAACATTCAAATATATGTCCTACATTCATTCGTGAAGGTACTCCTAATGGGTTAAAGACCATATCAACGGATCTTCCATCTTGTAAATAAGGCATATATTGTCTAGGCAAAATTTTAGAAATGATACCTTTATTTCCGTGTCTTCCAGCTACTTTATCGCCTACTTTGATTTCACGTTTGTGTAAAATATATACACGAATCGTTTCGGGATTATAACTAGAACCACCCCTCTTCTGGATCCTCCTCACATCAATAACCCGACCCCTGCCACCTATAGGTAGTTTTAGACAAGTTTCTTTTGAAGTAGATACCTGAATACCAAGTATAGCTCGTAACAATCTATCTTTCGGGGCATACGACGATTCTTTCACGACCTGGGGTGTTAATTTACCTACTAAAATATCACCCGTCTCTACCCAAGATCCCAGCATCACAATTCCATTTTTATCTAAATTGCGGAGTAAATGAGCTTCTAAATGCGGATCTCCTGCGGGAATGATTTGGAAGATCCAAAACCAAAAATAGTGGTATTTGCTAGCAACAACATAATGGAGGCAGTCACTCAATATAGATTGATCCGAAATCTGATTCAAATCCAATATAGTACCTATGGGTACATAAGAAATGTATTGAATCGATACTTTTTAATGAATAAATAAGATTTGAACAGAATATTTATGATTTTTCACCCACTTCATTAACTACGTTTCGTATTGGCCACAACATTGTATTTTATCTTTATTAAAACCTATTCTTTCCTTTTAAACTACCATCATCCCTTATTTTCCTATTCGTTTTCACATTTTTCCCATTTAATTAATAGCTTTTCTATTTAATTCTTCCGCTTGCTAAAGACTCAATGCTTTAATAGATAAAGGTGAAGTTGTTGAGACCAATTAATTATACAAGAAAATCCTTTTAAAATAGTACTATACCTCTTGGTAGGTATTATACAGATAAAAAGTAAGCACTTACGACAAGTATTTATATTAAATTGTTTTAATTTATTGTAATTAAGGGTTAAATAAATACTAAATATGAATTAATTAATTATGGTCTAGTGATACATGTGTATGTGATGACACATATGCATATTATGTATTTATTTAGTTGGTGTATCTTCCGAGTGCAAAAATAAAATGTTAAAAAGTTGTAATCTTTGTAAGATAAATTAAGTGATCCTTATCGATTTTTTTAAAAAAAACTTAATTATATCCTTTGTTACACTTTAATTTTGAGTGATTCATACCCTAGCCGATACCAAATTGTCGCGTATTTTTCTTAATTTAACGAAATTCCATCACAGACCAAGTACATAGATTCCAAGTGTCTAAATAATTTAGGAGAAAAAAATCAAATATTCCCTTTTATCTTGTACCACAATTTAAAATTACCATATGTTATATTTAAGGTTGGAGCTCTATAATATTTGGAATAATCGGTAGGTAAATCTCCTCACATGATATGATAACATGCATCATCGAATCGAAGGTCGAATAGAAAGCATTCCCCCCATTTAAGAGTGGTTCTGCCCCGCCAACAGCTCTACTCTATGTTAGAACATTTTTGTGAATGCTATTCTGATCACCCCCTCGGTGAAAAACCGTAACACGCCCTGAGGAATTCCTATCACTTTTACGCTTTCTCCCTGCCATTCATCCTTTTACAAAAAAGTGCAAACTAGGGTGATCGTAGATCAGGGGAAGGTTTAGAATCCTATGGGAAAAGATAGGTAAGCAAAAGTGACTAAAGGCTACAAGACTTCAGAGGCCACTCATAATTACGGAAACACCACCCAGAACGAAATGGGCCGCCAATGAAGAATAAAATTCTATTACTAGGCGGATTCAGAATTTGAAGTTTATGATTCCTGTCACATCTCATATTAATATACCATAATAATTGGGTTCATCATTAGATATTAATAGATATTTTCAGTAAATTTTTTAATACAAATATAGGGTCTACGCAAAAATTACTGGGTTCCCGGTGTTAGACATTTGGACGTGTACTACATACATATGGACAATATATGGATTAATTATATGTTATGTGCTATCTTTTGGTTTGGCCTAAATTAGTGGTCTTATGGACATTATTATTAAGGAGGCCAATACATTGTCATATAAAGTGTAAGACTAATTTATGTGTAGATACCCATATAGAGTAACCTTAGTTAATGATGGGCTAACTAAGGTTACATATATGTAACTATGGTTACATGCTTATAAATAGGGGGTTATGGTCCCATTTGATGCAAGACTAATTCTCTTCTTCTTCCCACTGAAATTAGAGAGCAAATCCTTTGTCTTGCACATCAAGTGGAAAGCCAAACCCGGACAATCTCCAAGCCGGATCAAGGTGATCTTCAAGCCGGATTAAGCAGCTTCCACCAATGGATTCAGGTACGCTTCCGCTTATGTTTTAGTTCTAAATAATTCGATATGAAGGCTAAAGTGTTATAGTCGGATTTATTCCAACAATTGGTATCAGAGCCTCCTTCGTATTGGGTCATTTGGAAGTTCATGAATTCAATATTATAAAGCTTTATGATTAAATTAAGATAGAATTTTGATTTTGAAATTCTAGTACCTTGATATAGCATGCTTTCATGAATGATTTGTTGATGATAAACTTTAGTATTTCGATACAATGTTATCACCATATGAATTGAAATGTTTAAATAAATTGCCTAATTTCGATTGTTGAACATGATTCCTTGATTAAGCCTTTTGTTGAAAGCCCCATTAAGTTTATTATCGTTGAGTGGCGATCTCAAATGTTGCCACAAATAACCTTCAGTGACAGCCACTCCAGTTTCAATACATAATCGCCACTAATACATTTAGCGGCGACTACTATGGGTTTAGTGGCAGCGTTCGTCGCCGCAAAAGTCCTGGAATAAATCTGCAGAAACGTTTGATTATCTGGCAATTAAGACAGAAACGTTTTTTATAAAGATAACGTTTTTTTATTAAAAACGTTTTTTCTGGTGACATTAATGAAACCATAATGCAAAATTAATTAATAGAAACGTTTTTCATTATTATTGAAACGTTTTTTTATTTAATTAAGATATTAATGGAGTCATAATGCAAGATTAATATTAAAACATTAATCTTGCATTATTAAAGAAATGTTTTTCCATTAATTACAGACACGTTTTTCCATTATTCAAGAAACGTTTTATCATTAATGGAGACATAATTAGTCTTGCATTATTTATTGAAACGATTTTTATAATTAACATATTAATGAAGACATAATGTACAATTATTATTAAAGAAACGTTTTTCGTTATCAAAGAAACATTTTAAGTTTTCAGATTTTAATTGTACATTAATGTTTTGTCGATTAATATTCAGATTTTAATATTCAATTTTACATTATAAACATGTGATATTCAGTTAAGATTCAATATATGGCTTATAGAATTAATTAATTTTGCATCTAATATTTTAAATTAGTCAATTGAAATATTATGTTACCAAAGTAACCTCTTTAGTGAAGATTGATTGATTTTAAAATATAGGATGACTGTGTATGTTCGTATTCCATGCGTTTAACACCGGCCCAAAGGAAAGTTGTTATTTGGCAGGAATTCGAGCATGCTTGTGGTAATAAATATGTGACAATTATTAAGTTTTCCATGTGAATATTAAGTCGGCCCAAAGGAAGGCTTGATATTTGACAGGAGTTTATTGTCAATATTTTGATTACTACACCAAGAGTACCAATTACAAGTTGATTTTCTGTCCAAAGACTAAAATCAATGTTGTGCAAGGTATCTTGTAATGGGATTTGCCTATTTTGAATCTGTTTACTAAAGTTAAAAATCAAATAATTGTAAGCATGTTTTAAGTTGTCCTTATTCTATTTTCAGTGAATTCTTCAGCTGCTACAATATCTGCAAACATTAACAGCATCCATGTGCTTAATGGCACAAATTTTAAGGAATGGAAAGAGAACATTATGATAGTTCTCGGTTGCATGGATCTAGACCTTGCACTTCGGATTGAGAAACCTGCTTCTCTTGAGGATACATCTTCTTCTGATGACAAGAAGGAGATGGAGAAGTGGGAACGCTCAAATCGCATGAGTCTTATGATCATGAAACGTGCAATTCCAGAATCTTTTAGGGGCACTATGACTGAAGAAAATAATGCCAAAGTTTTCCTTGAGGACCTTGAAAAGCGTTTTGCACAAAACGAAAAGGCGGAAACTAGTACTCTTTTGAGTAAACTTGTTTCCATGAAGTATAAAGGCAAAGGAAACATAAGGGAGTACATTTTAGAAATATCTCATCTTGCTTCAAAACTTAAGTCACTCAAGTTGGAATTACCTGAGGAACTGCTTGTGTACTTAGTTTTGATCTCTCTCCCTGCACAATTTAATCAGTTTAAGGTCAGTTACAACTGCCTAAAGGAGAAATGGACTCTTAATGAACTCATTTCACATTGTGGGCAAGAGGAAGAGAGAATAAAGCAAGATAAGACAGAAAGTGCTCATTTGGCATCCTCTTCTAAAGACAACAAGAAGAGGAAAAATAAGGAAGTTGCGGTCTCAAGGCCCCAGAAGAAGCAACAAAAGGAAACTAAGGTTGAAACTACAGAATCGGGTTGCTTTTTCTGTAAGGGGACTAATCACAAGAAGAAAGATTGTACCAAATACCACGCTTGGCGTGCGAAAAAAGGTATATCTCTTCCTCTTGTTTGTTCTGAAGTTAATTTAATTTCGGTACCTAAAGATACTTGGTGGGTAGATTCTGCTGCTACTACTCACATAAGTATATCTATGCAGGGTTGCCTGAACTGCCGAAAACCAAGTGATGGTGAAAGATACATCTATGTGGGTGACGGCAAAAGGGTTGAAGTTGAGGCTATTGGAAATTTTAGGCTATTGTTTAAGACTAGTTTTTATTTGGATTTGAATGAGACTTTTGTTGTACCGTCTTTTAGACGGAATTTAATTTTTGTTCCCAAATTGGACATATCCGGTTATTCTTGTTCATTTGGTGACAATAAAGTGAGTCTTTTTCAAAATTCAAATCTTATCGGTACTGGTCTTTTATCAGCATATGATAGCCTATATTTGGTTGACATAATAGCCTCACATAATGAAACTTTGCATACAAGTTCTAGTGGTACCAAAAGAAAATTAACTAATGAGAATTCTTTATCACTCTGGCACAAACGTTTGGATCACATATCCAAACAAAGAATTCAGAAACTCGTGTCAGATGGAATTCTTGATTCTCTTGATTCCTCAAATTCAGATATTTGCATTGAGTGTATCAAGGGTAAACAAACAAACAAGAGGAGATTAGGTGCCCAGAGAGCTTCAGATGTCTTAGAATTGATACATACAGATATTTGTGGTCCATTCCCTACACCTTGTAGAAATGGTCAACAATACTTTATCACATTCATAGATGATTACTCTCGTTATGGATACCTATATCTCATTCATGAGAAGTCCCAATCTATAGACGTGTTCAAATCATATAAGGCCGAAGTTGAAAATCAACTAAGCAAAAGGATTAAAACCGTTAGATCTGACCGTGGTGGTGAATACCATGGTAGATATGATGGTTCAGGTGAACAACGTCCAGGGCCATTTGCAAAATTCCTTGATGAGTGTGGGATCGTTCCTCAGTACACTATGCCAGGCAGTCCTTCTATGAATGGTGTATCTGAGAGATGAAATCGAACACTAAAGGACATGGTGAGAAGTATGATTTGTCATACTACTTTGCCAGACTCACTCTGGGGAGAAGCATTGAAAACCGCAGCATATATACTTAATCGGGTTCCAACTAAAGCTACAATCAAAACCCCATATGAACTTTGGACTGGAAATAAGCCCAATATAAAGCACTTACACATTTGGGGTTGTCCAGCTGAGGCAAGGCCTTACAGGCCAAATGAAAAGAAACTGGATTCTAAAACGGTTAGTAGCTATTTTGTTGGATACTCTGAAAGATCAAGGGGGTATAAGTTCTATGATCCCACTTCTAGAACTATTTTTGAGACGGGTAATGCTCGGTTCTTTGAGGATATTGAGTTTGGGGGGTGGGGAGATAAAGTTAGAAATTTTGTCTTTGAGGAAGAACATGTGTCTTTTCGTTCAGTTGTTGATCTTGATCAGGGTGTTCTCATTCCTAACACGGATCACACAACTCCAGTTCAAGACAATCTTGATAATCTCCCTAAACATGTTCCTGATATCATTAATGAAAATCAAACTCAACAACCTCAAGAACCTGAAGTGCCATTAAGGAGATCCACTAGAGAGAGGAGAAATGCAATTCCGGACGATTATGTTGTATTTCTCCAAGAACAAGAAAGTGACATTGGACTTGAGGAAGATGATCTAATCAACTTCCGTCAATCCATGAAAGGTTCTAACTCTCAAAAGTGGATTGATGCAATGAATGATGAGATGAAGTCTATGAGCGATAACGGCGTTTGGGAGCTTGTTTCATTGCCCGGAGGTGTTAAACCAATTGGCTGCAAATGGATATTTAAAACCAATAAGGATTCAGAGGGCAATGTCATTAGGTTTAAAGCTCGCCTTGTCGCAAAGGACTACACTCAAAAGGAAGGCATTGATTATAAAGAGACTTTCTCTCCAGTTTCATCGAAAGACTCTTTCAAGACAATAATGGCACTAGTAGCACATTTTGATCTTGAACTTCATCAGATGGATGTTAAGACATCGTTTCTCAATGGTGACATTGAGGAATCAATTTATATGGTGCAACCTGAAAACTTTGTTTCGGGAGACTCAAAGAAAAGGGTTTGCAAATTAAAGAAATCCATCTATGGGCTCAAGCAAGCTTCCCGTCAATGGTATCACAAGTTTCATGAAGTCATTACATCTTTTGGTTTTGAACCAAATATTGTTGATGACTGTATATACCATAAGTTCAGTGGGAGCAAATATATTTTTCTGGTTTTATATGTCGATGACATACTGCTTGCCAGTAACGATATAGGATTATTGCGCGAAACTAAGAAATTTCTTTCAAAGAAATTTGAAATGAAAGATTTTGGTAATGCCTCTTTTGTATTAGGAATTCAGATACATCGAGATCGCTCCAAAGGTGTTCTCGGTCTGTCACAAAAGGGCTATATCGATAAGGTTCTTAAAAGATTTGGCATGCAGGATTGTAAACCAGGCGACACCCCTGTTGCTAAGGGAGACAAGTTTAGTCTCCAACAGTGCCCAAAGAATAGTTTTGAAACCATAGAAATGGAGAAGACACCTTATGCTTCGGCTGTAGGGAGTCTGATGTATGCTCAGGTATGCACACGACCTGATATCGCATACATTGTTGGGATGCTGGGCAGATATCTCAGCAATCCGGGAATGGACCATTGGAAGGCGGCCAAAAGGGTCATGCGGTACTTACAGAGAACAAAGGATTACATGCTCACATATCGGAGATTGGACCAGCTTGAGATCATCGGGTACACCGACTCCGATTTTGCTGGATGTCAAGATAGTCTGAAGTCTACATCAGGCTATATCTACATGCTTGGTGGCGGTGCTATCTCTTGGAGAAGCATCAGGCAAACTCTTACGGCGACTTCCACCATGGAAGCGGAATTCATGGCATGTTATGAGGCATCCAATGAGGGATTATGGCTGCAGAATTTTGTTAGTGGACTGCGCATAGTAGACAGTATTAAAAAGCCACTCAGGCTATTATGCGACAACAGATCAGCAGTCCTTTATGCTAACAATAACAGTAGTTTGACGAAGGCAAAGCATATGGACGTCAAGTTTCGGGTTGTTAAAGAAAGAGTACAAAATGGACAATTGTGCATAGAGCACATCAGTACAAACTCCATGATTGCGGATCCGCTTACTAAGGGATTACCACCTAAAATATTTCATGAGCATATTGCTCGCACGGGTGTCAAATCAATTGAGGATTATGAGTTTTAGTGGGAGTTTGTGTTATACAATTATGTATTGTCCAGTACATTCAGTAATTCAGTCTTTAAGGTTTTATCTACAGATATTCAGTCTTAAAGTTTTATGTACTCTTATGGTTTATGATTGATCTCAATAAAGTGAACCAGTTGGAAATAGACATTCTATTTCAGACCACACTTTGTGTTATTTCCATGCTACACACCTACACTTGATCCATGTCGTTGGTTATATTGATATACGTGATCAATGTTGGGTTTAGTTACGCAAGAGTAACTAAGATCTCTTAGATCCTATATTGATATGATTGATGGACCGGATTGATCATCACAATTTTATTTTGATAGCAATACTGAGCTCATAAAGTTATAATGTAACATATAATACTAAGGTTTGTATATATGCATGAGTATATCGTCCAAGTGGGAGATTGTTAGACATTTGGACTTGTACTACATACATATGGACAATATATGGATTAATTATATGTTATGTGCTATCTTTTGGTTTGGCCTAAATTAGTGGTCTTATGGACATTATTATTAAGGAGGCCAATACATTGTCATATAAAGTGTAAGACTAATTTATGTGTAGATACCCATATAGAGTAACCTTAGTTAATGATGGGCTAACTAAGGTTACATACATGTAACTATGGTTACATGCTTATAAATAGGGGGTTATGGTTCCCATTTGATGCAAGACTAATTCTCTTCTTCTTCCCATTGAAATTAGAGAACAAATCCTTTGTCTTGCACATCAAGTGGAAAGCCAAACCCGGACAATCTCCAAGCCGGATCAAGGTGATCTTCAAGCAGGATTAAGGAGCTTCCACCAATGGATTCAGGTACGCTTCCGCTTATGTTTTAGTTCCAAATAATTCGATATGAAGGGTAAAGTGTTATAGTCGGATTTATCCAACACCCGGAACCCATACACTATACTCTAAATACGCACCTGGCTATAAGCCTATTATCATGTTACAAATATGTATTTTTCTAACAGTAGATAGTAAGACAAATATCTTAAGTTAAATTGTAAATGCTTTGCAATTAAATTCAATAAAAAAATATGATAAGAGATCAATCAAGAAATTTAGTTTTGTGTGTTACATCATTACTATTTATTTATTTTATTTTTTATCATTATAAAACTCCACGAAATCGTGAGTAAGATAACGATATATTTACTTTCCTCAAATAACAACTTACTCAAACATTATTAATGTGCGCCATCATTATCATTTTTCTTAAAACAATTATTTTTTTATATTTTTCTATTTTCTTCTTTTATCAAATGTTGAAAATGATATCGGTTATATCCATATAACAAAGAAAAACGTGAAAAAAGAAAATTCTTTTCCTTAAACATTGAATTTCAAATGGATAAGAGACCACTCAAATATCTTAATACTTCTTAATGAAAATTCAAAATTTGTTTTAATAAAGATAATGTGGGCGCGAATCATAATAGAAATAGTATTTTTGAAAAAATACAGTCAAAACAGACAGATCGGATATAACAACCAATTAGTAATTTGTTAGCTACATAATTTGCTAATCTATTTTCTTTTGGCCATTATATAACTTTACAAAATAATATCTATAAGTATGATCACAATATATTTTTCCCCTAATCTCTAACAACTTACTCAAATATATTAGATTGCGCACCAATATTATCTTTATTCATATTTGAACTTGAATTTTTTTTCAAACTTTAAAAAAATAAAGAGAATGTTGGCGCGCAATCATAATAGTATATTTTAAAAAATATACGGTCAAAACAAAAAAGTCGGATACAACAAAGCAACCAAGTTGTTATTTTGTAGCTACATAATTTGCTAATCTGTTTTCTTTTTGGTCATTGTATAACTTTACAAAACAATATCTATAAGATCATAGTAATATTTTCCCTTAATCACTAACAACTTATTCAAACATGATTGTGCAACAATATTATCTTTAATCATAATTTGAAATTCAAAATTTGTTTTTAAAACTTTTTTTTTAAAAAGATAATGTTGGCGCGCAGTCATAATATTATATTTTGAAAAAAATATGGTCAAAACAGACAGGTCGAATACAACAAAGCAACCAATTATTATTTGACAGCTACATAATTGTCTACGTTTTTTTAGTTTTTACATAACTTTATTTCCCGACTCTCTAACAACTTACTCAAACATATTATGATTGTGCGCCAACATTATTTTTATTATAATTTAAAATTTGAAATTTGTTTATTTTTTAAATTTAAAAAAAATTAAAGATAATGTTGGCACTCAATCATAATATTTTATTTTGAAAAATCTACAGTCAAAACAGACAGATGGGATCCCACAAAGCAACATAATTCTCTAAGTTAATTTTTTTAGTCATTACATAACTTTATAAAATTAGATCTGTGAATAAGATTGCAATACATTTACTTTCCTCAAACAACCTCTAACACTTTACTCAAATATTATGATTGTGTGCCATCTATTATAATTTTCTCAAACAAATTATTTCCCCCCCTTTTTTTTCCTTATTTAGTCAAATATTGGAAATGATGTTGGTTTTATCCATACTACAATTAAATCAAAAAGTGGAAAAGAAAACAAATTAGATGTAATTTTCCAAGAAGTATATTATAGTGCATCCGTCCCAATTTATTTGATATTTTTCGTTTTTCAAGATTCAAACTTATTAAATTTGATTATCCATTTGATATAGAATTTTTTATTTTTTAAAATAAAATTGTACTTTTACAAATCACGTAAAAAATAATATAAGTCATAATAATTAATAACTAAAAATAAATATAAAAATACAGTTAAATAATAATTTATTTGATTCTCGTAATTTAAATACCTGTCACGTAAATTAGGACGGGGTGTAGTATTTAAGCTCGTTATAACCACTAGAAAAACTTCGTGTGAAAAAAGACCACGTTATCTAACATGTGACCTAATAATCGTAATAAATTAGCCCCTCCCATTACATAAATATTGACCCTTAAAATATTATACACACAACATTAGATATAGAGAGAGAAAATACAAAGATTTATAGAAAGGGAAACGTTACAACTACACAATAGATTTAAGAAAAAGAAAAGGAAAAGATCTCATTCAAGATATATATGAGGAATAAAAATATATAATCTAGTCAAATCTCGATCATTCAAATATACAGTAGTCAAATCTTAGCCTTCCATAAATACACCACCTACCCCAGCACCCCCTATACCCCCCCAACCCCCCCCCCCCCCCCCCCCACAAAATCTCAAACCTTCTAAAACCCATTTACGTAGTACCCATATTGGTGTAAAGTCGGTCTTGTTCCCTTTCGTTCTTATCCTCATTACCACCACCTTCCTTGTGTAGAAAAATCACACACACACTAATATATATAAGACTTTTAAGTTTTAATTAGGTTTCCATATTTGTATCTTCATGAAACTCTTATATACTTCTTGTTTTTTCATTAACTACACACTTTTCATTTGTAACACCCACCGGTAAAACCAAAACACACACACACACACACAAAATAATCATATTTCATAACACCCTTTTCACCCCTTTTTCTATCTCCATTTGAAATTCAAGAATTCTTGGAGTTTGCTATTTTTCTTGGTTTTTTATGGTATAAAGTTCTCAACTTTATCTTAAAATCTTTCATACCCAAGATTTTTATTTTTATTTTTTGTAATTATGTTGTCAAGATCTTGTTTCAATTTGCTAAATCTTGATGATTATTCTGTTATTGATAGAGCAAGAATTCCAAAAGTTATGAATGTTCCAGGAATTATATCAGATTTTGA
>JAXGFW010000407.1:0-13316 GCA_034376525.1 Nicotiana benthamiana | reverse complement strand
TAAACTGTTCCAATAGGTATTTAAAATCGTAGCGATATAAAACAACGGTTACAATAGCTTAAAAAGATCGTTGTTATATCCATAAATAATCGTAACAATAGCTTACGAAAGTGTTGCATTAGATAATATGGTAACAGTTATGAGCCGTTGCATAAACATTATAGTAACGGTTTTAAACCGTCCCAATTGGAAGGAATAATCGTTCCAATAGAGAAAAGGGCAACCGTTGCGATAGACGTCTCTATAGCAACGGATATGAAAATCGTTCCAAGAACCGTTCCTATAGCTCTATTGGCACGCGAGCGGATGTGACGGTCTGTAAACCGTTCTAATATCGCTATGACAACGGTTTATCAACCTACTGAAACGGTTTTCCATGCGTTACCTAGGGGTGTGCATTCGATTTATCGATTCGATTTTGACTTATCGATAATTGCTTATCGATTATCGATTTGTACATATGCTTATCGTTATCGTTTCAATAAGGTTTCGATTTTTTCGATTTCGATTTATCGATTTTGGGGGCTTATCGATTCGGTTATCGATAACATCAATAAGCCAAGAGGCGTTTCCAATTTCGTCCGTCTCTTATATTTTGAATTGATTAGGGGAAAGCAAAAGAAAAGAAATTCTGCAGCTAATTTAGCATGTATCATGGTTTGAAAATGCATCTGATTCAGTGAAAGTATGCAATTTGAGAAAAAGATCATAAATGCAATTAGACTTAGAGACAACATATGCTACAAACAAACAACAATGGAGTGTGTTAAAACTCCCAGACTCTGCCTTCTCATCTTGTTTCTCCATTGAAGAAAGCAGATATGAAAAAGAGACTAGTCCTTCAGTTAACTGTAAAGCATGTAAAGCACAGGATGGACGACTTAATCATCTTTGCATTATCTCAACATCTGATGAGCAATTCCACAAGTTCACTTTTCTTTAGTTTTGAGTAACCTTTTATCCCTGAGAAAGCAACTTATGCACACTATCAACAGAGAAACAACCTCAACTTCTACTCATTCCTTCTGTTCTTCCAATACAAACTCAACATACAAATCTTTAAGTGCGATACAATAGTAGTCATAAGTGGCCCCATTATTGCTCCCTGCGCAACATATCAGTTTACAAATGAAGAAGAAGAAAGATCATAAGCAGCAGTACATCAGCAATACAACAGCAACATCAATAGAAATCTGGATGCTATTCTCTGTTTTGCCAAAGTTACAATACCAAAGTTTCTGGTAGATCGAGCGAAATCTGGATTCACAGCTTGGATTGATCAACCAAAACAGGAATAGATATGCAGCAGAACATAACATTCTTGATTTCAGCTAAAAGTTTCCTATTCGCAACATATGCAACTAGTAGGGAGAAAACTGAAAGTTCACAAGAAAACTTTTAAAAGAAACCAAAAAAGAAAAGGACTAAGCAGAGAAGCAGAATATTAACAACAAACTTGAGTCGAAACGAAAGCAGAGAAAAGAAGAAATCTCAGATTTACAACTAAATGCATCTTACAGTATAGTATTTGTTAGCAACTGGCAGAATGCCATATATCATAAAAAGGAACTAAGCAAGTAAACTATGTAAGCTAAATTATGAACAAAACTAATTATGACTACTAATCAGAGCTCCAAATTCCATTTCGATTCCAAATCAAGCCTTACATTAGGTGAAATTCAGAAGTGTACCTCTAATTCAGACCAAAACTTTAGTCTGAAATTAGACAAAACTGCAACAGCAGCAAGCCAAACACAGCAGGAAAGCAAAAGCAAAATCAAATGAGACAGCAGAGTCAATTTGGACCTCTAATTCAGAAATTTGAAAGAAACCATGTGAAGCCACGAAAAAAGCAAACCAATTGACGAAATGGGGTTTGTTGCTCAAATAGAGAACTACCAAAAAGTAGTTGAGCTACAAAGTATATTATTTCAATATTATCATTTTCAGCTATGTGAAGTGAATGAAGAATGTAACTTACAGTCTTAAACGAGTTGAATGAAGCAAAGCAACACGAAGTCAGCACTCCTCGCTATTTTCTGCCAGAGGAAAACAAAACGACAAACGGCGTAGGAACAGTGAATTCAATTAAACAAGGGAGTGACATTAATAACTAAGCATCTAGTATTAACTATTGCCATGCTGAACTGTTTGTAACACTTATTTAAACTGAAACTGAAACAGGCGCTGAATACTGACTTCTAAATCAATTACGAGTTCAAGCCAGTCCCGATTTTGTATCCTTAACACAGTATTAACAATGAAACCAATACTAAACCATACTATGTCTATAACTAATAATCACGAACTAACAGTCCTAAGGAGTCCAATTTAAGTGAAAATTTCACAATCCAAATTAGCAGAAGTAATCCTAATTAGGCAGTCCAAGTTTTATAACACAAATCAAAGTGAAACTACACAAATGCAACTTATCCACTATCAATTCTATTATGACAACTGAACACACAGGTTCCAGGAAGTAATTATTCAGCATTTCAACTTCAAAGCTACAACAACACTTGATTCGAACAGGTTCTTGGAAATGAGTTACACTGGAAGAAAGAGAAAGATCAGCAATAGCAATACAATAGCAATACCACAGCAGCAGCAAGACAACAGTAACACCAACAGCAGATCAGCAGCAGCAATAGAGTAGTTAAAACTATAACCAACACAGCAACACCACATATCAAATCAGAAATACACTCAAACCAAAGATCAAACTTATTTGTAAAACCTGACAGCAAGTGAAGATTGAAGATTGAGTCAACGGCGAGTCGGCGACAGCGGTGAGTGGCGATGGAACAACAACGACAACGACGATTGGAGAGTGGCGATAGAACAGAGCGGCGGCCGGCGCTGAAGAGAATGGTGAGTTGGTGACGGAAGTTCAGTCACTGAACTGAAGAGTGAAGAGAAGCGGCGCTGGATGGAAAAATAAAAATAGGGTTAACTTAAGTATATGAAATCAGTATTATATGCAAGCAGCAAAGCAGCGAAGGGAATAAGGATAGGGTAGTAATAGTATTATAAAACAAGGGTATATTTGTCTTTTTAATTTTTCTTATCGATTTATCGATAAACCGATAAACAGAATGGCGAAAATCGAAATCGAATCGATAAACCGATAAGGAAAATTTTTTAAATCGAAATCGAACCGATAAACCGATAAACCGATATCGATAAACCAATAAGAAAATAATCGATTCGATTTATCGATAAACCGATTCGAATGCACAGCCCTAGCGTTACCACAGACCAATTTTCCAGTAGTGTTACAAGCACAATCAGCTAGGTTAAGAAGCATGCAACTTGCCTGCCAACACAAGCTGATATCCAAATTGCACGGTTCAATTCCCTCTATCTTTATCTTCAAAAAGAATATTTCATTCATTATTTATCCACTGTGCCTTTTCTAGCCAAGACATTCTTTCCAAGTCAATTATTAATAGTGACTCACCAAGTAATCTAGGGGTTTGACGTTGCAGTACGAAAGTGATTTTCTCAAGCAGCCTAATATTTTATTTATTAACTTGTGTCAGTTTGGGGTACGGTGAACTGGGAAGATTGTCTGCAATAATTTGTAGGGGTGCTTCTATTGAAACTTGAAAGATCAGAATAAAGAAAGACTTGAAACGGATGAAAAAGAATAGAGTTGGCTAAACTTAGACTATTGCTGAGTCTTGACAAGAAAATTCGGACCGAGGCCATGCATATGCAAAATGATCAGTATATTAACTGGCTATTAATAAGTTCCCCATGTTGTTGACTAAGATAACAATCGCGACAATAAATATAATTGATACAAGCATTATTTAGCCAAAAATAAAAAAATTAATAATAGTATAGGTTACATAGTACTCTGTATGAAAAGTTCATAAAATAAAACAACAAATGTACATGCCAGAAAGTTACATAAAGCGAAGCGCATCCATGTTTTCTGCAATTTGAAATAAGGGGATGTCAATAATGGTAAGTACCAAATTCTACTTGGTAGCATGGAAAAATAGCAGGTTATTGTTTTCATTACCCTTCAGAGACGAGCATCAAGACATGTTTGTGCTGAGCCGTTTAGAATTATCAGTAGTCTTTCATGTTTATCACGGCAAACAAAAATGAATATAACATGATGCATAAGAAGAGTCAAAAACATTTATACTATTTCAGATGCGTCTTGAAAAGACAAAGTGATAACAGTCGCAAGTCCCAAAAGCGGGCACATGTAACATGAGGTGAAGCAAGGTTGCTCTTTCCATTAAATTAATTAATATCAACTAATAAAAGTCAATATTTAATGTAACCGATCCCTTTGCCAATCTAATATATAAATATAAAGCTGGGAATTGGCCAGCTTATGTAGCATTCCTATTTGGATAGCTTTCATATTTATGTTTTTTCTCGTTTTTTTGGTTTTTTTTTATTTTTCATGTCAAATACTCTTTTATTCCAGCCATTTGAACAAATTCATTTCACTCAATCAATATGGTAACTGAATCTTTTTTACCTCTTAATTATATGGAGTTGAAATGGTACATCATCTTAAATATCTGTTGTAACCGACACCACACTCATTTTGCTATTTAAATTTGACTATTTATTTACTTTTCTATTAAACTCTCATTACTCCCATTACATTTCTCATCAACCTATAAGAGGAGCACTCTTTGGTGAAACAAAATGGTTCTATGCATAGAAATGATGTACTTGTATTTTCGCATTTTTATAATTATGTACTTGTAGGTTTTGCCATTCTTCTGCAAATTTGCAGACATTGCTTTGTAGGTAAAAATTACCTCTTGCTATCACTCTTTGGTGAAACAAAATAGTTCTATGCATAGAAATGATGTACTTGTATTTTCGCATTTTTATAATTATGTACTTGTAAGTTTTGCCATTCTTCCGCAGATTTGCAAACATTGCTTTGTAGGTAAAACTTATCTCTTGCTATCATTTAATTTTAGTAAAAGCAAGCAGATCTTACTATTACAATACTTTCTATTCTATCCTTTCAGCGGTGCAATAGCAGCACGACACATAACATGTCACAATGAAGTTTTTGAGAAGAAGGCAGTAGAAAAGGATCTTACAGTTCCAATTGTAGTAGTAATACTTTTTGTATTTTCTGTTTTTTTTGGTTGCTGATAAAATTATAAGTTTTCTTTTTTAATATTCTTGCAGTCTTCATGTCAACAAATTTTTTTCTTTTTCTTTTTTCCCATTTCATGCAACATTTTTTTTTGGGAGGGGGTGGGGAGGGCTGATAACACATGATTAACATGCAAACAAAATAGGTGATTAAGGTGATAGGCACTAAGTTCTCATGGGAATATCACTATTTGCAATTCTTTTGAGAGGTATTAATTAGCTGTTATGAATATTTCCTTTTATTTATTTAAGATGTAGATTTAAATTTATAACATAAGAAATGTCACTACATAAAACTTTCTCCGGTTTACAATAAGTAACCAGCTTGCTTTGGGCACGCCTATTAAAAAAATACTAAATTCTAAACGAAAATAGTTAGTGACTGAACTACCCTTCATTAAATATTGCACAATAGTTATAGTATCACTTACTTCTCTTCTCAAATGTGAGGTGTAAATGACTTTTTAGGGGTACGTACATAAATATAATTTTAAAAAGACAAACTAAATTTTTTCTTGATTAATATAAATGAACTCTTATTTTGGACCAAAATAACAAAGCAAATTGATCACTTATTGTAAACCGATGAGAGTATGGTTTAATACTTTTAATACATATATATATATTATAAGCTATATTCGATATAGTCTTACTTATTATACTTATATTCAATACATAATAAATTATAATTTATTGAAAAAAATTATAATCGCACAAAACGCGAATAAATTTACTAGTAGATTTATAATGGACAAAGTTATTTACTAATAACAGTACAATATCAACATATTATAGAGATTGTTTCCTTAATACAAAAAAGACATGAAATTGCGGCGGTTTTAATTTGGCGGTTCCTTAATGCCGCCATAGATACAATAATATCCATCTGCGATAGTAAACATTCCAAAAGCGGCGGTTTAATATATGTTGAGGCGGGCTTTAACCGCCTGTACTTATATTTTGATTGTAAACTTATTTTTAGCTTTATTCCCAAGGCGCTAATAATACCTCAGCAATCACAAATTAGGTATCCCCTCTCTCTTTCACCCCACCGTAAAAACCCTATTCGGTGCGTTCTGCCTCTCACCAAATCTCGCGCAAATCATCGCCGGCGTTTCACCAGTTCATCGTAGCCGGCGACTCTTTTTCCCCTCCTTTCTGTCTCATCTTCTCGCCAGGTCTCCGATGAAGCTCGCAGGTTCAGCCAGGTTTCTCTATTTTCATCTAGTTTTTGCTTATGTCTCTGTAGGTATTTCTGTGGATCTACGATTTCTTTGTGGTTTTGGGATGCTCTGTCAGTTTTATTGTTAGATCTGTTCTTAGCTTGCTATTTTATATATCTGGTATCGTAAGGAACAAATTTACTAGAAGTCCTTTAAGGATGCGAGAACCTTTAGTTGGCCGTTCAAAGATATATTAGCATAATGTGTACTGAGGGTTGTATAGTGGTCGTAACTAGTTTAGGATCAACACTTAGTGATTGATTAAACCAAGAGTTGTCCGTGGGAAATGGCGTTTCACGATCATTTATTTCTATATATCCTTATGCCAGCTATGGAATTCTGCTTGTTGAAGAATTAAAGTAGTCTTCTTGGATTAATTTCAGTATGATTTGGCATGCTACTATATCCTTTTTTTGTTGCTTTTAACTTGCAAACTGGCTCCAGGATATGAGTTTGATGTTTATTGAACAGTTGGATAAATAGGTTAACGTTTCTATCCATTTAGTTGACTTTCTTACATAGTGTGATAATGTAGTTTTACTAATTAATCATAAGTTGCCTTGATTTGGGGAATAGTAGTTGTTTTGACTTTAGAGTCGAAGTTTGCAGTACATAATGTTTATTATTAATGAAATAGCATTTGTTTTTCATTTAAGTGTATCCGCAGTGTTTTTGATAGCGCGCGGCGACAAATAGCGACGAGGGCTCGCTTCAGTGAGGCGAGAGGAGCGCAGCGAAGCGCTCGCCTTTTTGATGTGAGGCGACAATTTATAAAAAAAAACAATATATATATATATATATATATATATATATATATATATATATATATATATATATATATATATATATATATAACTAAAAACTCAATAACAATAATATGTTAATAAATATTTCAATTTAAAAATTAAAAACTCAATAGATATTCATAAACTCATAATAGATTCATAAATTAAAGAGTACTAATAGTCTAAACTCTAAAATAAGCAACATTTATTCTTCTTCAAGATTTCTAAATTCCACAGTATCATAGTTGATAGCATTATATTGGCTATCATCTTCTTCATCCTCTGAAACTTCATCAATTAGGGTGGTGGACCGGCTTGAACTTGCTACCCCCTTTCCCTTGTACGTTGAACTTGAAGAACTCGCTCTAAGTCCATAGATGTTCTCCTCAACTCCAACAGCCATAGAAACGGTACCCCAATCGAGATCATCCCCTTCATACACTTGTTCATCTTCGTGATTTTGGGGGGCTCCAGTTAACCATTCATTTGCCTCATCAATATTGTCCAACAAAATTGGATCAATAGTATCGCGAGCTTCATAACGTCGCCTCAATGTTCTATTGTATTTAATATACACTAGATCATTGAGACGCGATAGCTCAAGCCTATTCCTTTTCTTGGAGTGAATCTGCGCATAAAATTATTTAGATTAAATAGTAAGTACTAATAATAATACAATATAGAATATATATTAATATAACAAATCTACTTCTTACATGCTCAAATACGCTCCAATTTCTCTCGCATCCAGATGCACTACAAGTTAGGCTTAATACTTTGATGGCAAACTTTTGCAAGTTTGGAGTTTGACTTCCAAATTGCTTCCACCATTCAACTATAGTAAAATATTTTAAAAGTTAATAGCTATAAATCAAATAAGTTAAATTAAAGTTATAAGGAAATCTATATTAAAGTTAGTTACCTGGCGACCTTTTGTCTCTTGCTCTAATGGCAGCCGGTAAACCAAATAGGCCATCTGCTTGTTCGTACTTACCAAACTCCTCCCCTATTTGATCTATCGTCCCTGAATTAGGGATCAACTTCTCAAGACATGCATGGTATCCAACCCACACCTCTGGATCCAAAGTTTTCTGACTAGTGTTCTTGTAAAATAATCCCGGGTTTAGAAGATGGCCTGCTGCATGCAAAGGTCGATGGAGTTGCTTGTCCCACCTGCTATCAATTATCTCAAAAACCTTCTCATATTTCCTAACATCTCCATCAAAGGATGCTGCAATACTCTCTTTCGCTCTATCCATAGCTTCATAAAGATAGCCCATTGGTGGTTTTTTCTCCCCATCCACCATACGGAGCACCCGAATCAAAGGACCACCAACTTTAAGAGCCAGAACGACATCATTCCAGAATGATGGAGCAATAAGAATTTTGGCAACCTCTCTCCCCGCACCTTCCTTTGCATATTTATTATCTTTTCAATCATTCGAAAGAACTAGGTTTCTCAAATTTCCCATTT
This sequence comes from Nicotiana benthamiana, assembly GCA_034376525.1. Classification (NCBI taxonomy): domain Eukaryota; kingdom Viridiplantae; phylum Streptophyta; class Magnoliopsida; order Solanales; family Solanaceae; genus Nicotiana; species Nicotiana benthamiana. The sequence goes on along the minus strand of JAXGFW010000407.1, from coordinate 4,689 downwards.
GCAAGTAAAAACTATGCAAAGTTAAAAAAGCCGTTGCAAATCTAGTCTTGGCCGGTCTCACCAAATTTCTTTGTTGTGTGAATTTTCTCATCAAATTCAACAACAACGGCCTCTGACTGATGTAAGCATATATCTTGACGGCCTTAGCGAAAACTGCAAAAGTAACAATAGCAATTTTAAATTAATAGTTTAACACTAAAGGATAAGAAGGATATAAGTATAAATAAAGTTAAAGGCTTGAAAGATAATTATATTAAAGTTACCTGAAGCATGTGGGTTTTCCTTGAATATGTCACCAAACATCAAGTTGATACAATGGGCAGCACATGGAGTCCAATAAATGTTTGGATAGATAGCTTCCATCATCTTCCCCGCACTAACATTCTCACTAGCATTATCTGTAACAACTTGTACAACATTTTCCTTTCCAATTTTATCAATAGTATTTCTAAACAAGTTGTATATTTTGCTTCCATCCGTAGAAGAGTTGCTAGCATCGTGAGATTCAAGAAAAACACTCCCTCTTGGTGAGTTCACCAACACATTTATAATCATTTTTTCATTCCGTGCTGTCCACTTATCCATCATAATGGAACAACCAAACTTGGTCCATTCCATTTTATGCTCCTCAATAATTTGGTCTACCTTCTTCACCTCCTTTTTAAGATGAGTTACTCTAACTTCATGATAGCTAGGAGGCTTCATCCCCGGGCCATATTGTCCTACAGCCTCAATAAATTTATCAAAAGTTTTGTAGTTGACACAGTTGAAAGGAAGGCCTGCATCGTACAACCATGATGCAAAGGCACTGACGGCGCGATCCCTCAAAGTCTTCTTGACATCTTTACCCAAATCTTCTTCACATTTTTCCCTTTCTTGTTGTTTTGCCGAGTAATAAAGATTGATAGGGCCTTTTGGCAACGAACGTGCCGTGGATGACCCACTAGATTGAGAGTGCCTTTTAGGGGGGGGGGGGTCCCATTTCACATACTTCATCCATATCATTATCTTCATCAATTAGATTCACGGAATTCCCCGATGCTTCATAATTCATTTGAGTTCTTACTAAATTTTTCTTTTCAACAAAAGCTTTTATTTCCTCCCTAACCTCGGGCAGACAAAGGGGACATTGTATTACATTTTTAAATCCGCCGATCAAATGTTGCTTGTGACGAGTTATCCCACCATTATATGTTTTTTAACAGAACAAACATTTAATTGCAGTTCTTGACGGCCCCTGTATAGCATAATTCCAAGTTATATCACTTCGTTTACTATTATCGGATGACGCCATTTCAATTTTCAGCGCTGTTTTAAAGAAAAATAGAGCAATAAATCAAATAAATTTATGCAACTTAGCACAATAGAGTGCTGACTGACTTTTTCTTTTTTTCACTGTCCACAGGTCTGAAAAAAAGCAGTTCAGTCGACAGTCAACAGAGTCACTGGAGTGCTCTGTTTTTTCTGGAAAAAAAAAATAGAGTCGACTGCACTGGTCGAAAAAACAGAGTCGACTTCACTGGTCGAAAAAACAGAGGGACTGGACTGGAGTGCTCTGTTTTTTCTTGAAAAAAAATAACAGAGTCCAGTCACTGGTCGACTGGAAGAAGAAGGGAAAAAGAAGGAAGAAGGAAGAAGGAAGAAGGAAGAAGGAAGAAGGAAGAAGGAAGAAGGAAGAAGGAAGAAGGAAGAAGGAAGAAGGAAGAAGGAAGAAGGAAGAAGGAAGAAGGAAGAAGAAGAACATACCTGGCTCTGGCTGGTCGAGACTCGAGAGAAGAAAGAAGATGAAGATGATTTGCTGCTGTGTTTTTGCTGGTCGACTGGTCGAGTGCTTTTGCCTTTGTCGAGTGGAATAGAAAACCCTAGTTTTGTGATTTTGTAAAGCTGCTGATGTGTTTTAATTAGTCACTGTCAAAATAGCGTCGCTTTTTGTCGCCTCACGCCTCGCCTCGCCTCGCCTCGCGCCTCGCAGCCTGTTGCCCTCGCCATTCCAGTTCGCATCGCCACACATGCTGCTGTGGCGTCAGGCCATCGCAACGCCTCGCTACGCGCTAAAAGCGCTGTAGCGAGCGCCTTTCACAACACTGTGTATCCGCGAGCCTTTATGTACCTAGTAATGCAAGATTTTAAGTGAGAAGATGACACAGTTAAATGTTTAAGGTTGATATTATTTTGATGGCACGATGTTTCTTTGCTTCGTACCTTCTCTTTCAGGCCAAGGCAGTATTGAGTATTTTGTTAACATATTCTTGTTTGTTTATTTTACTTGGGATATCTTGTAGGACAAGTATTGAGCATAAGTTCCTCAAAATGTAAGCAAACGAAGTATCCTTTTCTATGTCTGCAGTTTTAAATCTTGGTTTCTAGATTAGGATGTTTCACGCATTTCGTGTTCTTTTCTAAAATGGAGTTTCTTCAATCCCATGCTGAAATGTTAATTCTAAGTTCCATCTTGCAATTTTTTCAGATACGACCGCGTAACAGATGGGCGTATTCTCGTGGCAAAAAGTTGATTGAACTGAAGAAGTTGATTTGTGTAGAAGGTATTATTTGTCTGAACAATTTAGAGGTTGTTGATGTGCATGTCTGCTAAAACCTATATTTGACCAAAAGATTACCAACTTTGCTTTATTTGTCTTTGTTTTTATGTTCAAGAAAAGACAGTTAATCTAATAATTAGTATTTCCTCACAATTTAAAAGATGGAAAAAAGTAAGCTCTACATGGCTGATTTTGACGAAGGACCTAATATGAGCTTCAATTCATTGAGTGCATACATATGCCTAGTAGATAGATTCTCAAACCATGAGAGGTTCAGTTAGTTGGATGGAAGTGCTTAGAGTTTCCTTAACTAACATTCCTTTTATTTATGGTTTGACTGCTATTCCAAATCCTCTCAAATTCAAAAAGAAAAACAAAATCCCTTGTTAGGCGCTTTCATTATGTTGTAAAATTCAGGCCATTATTGTGTGACTACTTTGCTTATGTGTATCAATGTTAAAATATAAAATTGTGACAGCACGCTGTAATAAGGACTTTTCTTTACTTGCTGTTGATATTGTTATGATCATATGAAGGTCTCCTTTACCTAATTCTGTTAGGTCTACTATTGAGGATGCAATCAATCTGTACAAGCTTCACAAGAACAAACATCGAAGGTAAGTGTTACACTCGGATACTGTTAAAATGTGTAGTTAATGAGTTCCTCCACACCCTCTCCCTGTTTTTGCATTTGAGTTGTAGTGTTCATGATGAGAAATAGTATTATTTCTTCCTATATATTGCACCGTATGGAGCTCTCTCTATTTCGTACTCAGCTTAGATATTTTCAAAAAAAAAAGAAGTAAAAGTGCATGTTGAAGCAATTATGAATTGCTTTTGAAAATTCCACTTCTTTCTCCAGAATGCATTGTTAAAAGTAAGGATATTATGTGTGACAACTTTCTTCCAACTTCTTCTTACGAGAGGCTTCAACTCTTTTTGACTTTGTGATGAATGGGTTCTGTTATGATGCATAGAGGTTTTGATAGTTAATGGTTAGCTGAATAATTCTGGTCTAGATTAGATAATTGGGTCAATTGTTGGATTCTTCTTGGCTTTAATTTAGGTTTCCTGTTGAATTGGTATTCACATTTAATTTGAGTTGATCAATAACTTTTGTGTTCTCTGAGTTATATGGTGCCCATTATTAGGAGTTGAGTTAGACTGAAAGAGTATTTGCTTCTTACCCACATTTACATATTTAACTCTCTTCATGTGAAGCAATCTTTTTATGCAGGGAACAAGAAATTAGAGTTGCTGAGGGAATGATCTTTTGAAAAAGAAATTATGGGAGATGAAGATGAGTTTTAGAAATTAGTTATAAAATCTCACCAAATCATGATAAAATACATTTCATTTTTGGTATTTTATTAATTTTGAGAATGCAGGCTCAATGTAATGTTGCAAAGATTCACTATGATTGCTTATACTGTTATTGAACAATTCTTTGGAATTCTAATTCATTTGATGAGTGTAAACGTTGAGGCACTTGTACCATTTTTGAATAATAAATATTTAATTGATGTTACTCTAAAGTATTAAGCAAGTTTGGATGCATTGATGTGATAAAAAGGTTTAAACATAAGTACACAAATAAATAATAAATAAAATAGTTAGACCACAATTGTGGCGGTCTTGACCGCCAGTTTGAACATAAATGGAACACATTGCGGCGGTTTCCAACAGCCGTAGGACACCGAAAAAACCGCCAGGTTATCAAATATAGGATTATGGCGGTTCTGCAAGAACTGCCGTAGTATGTTTTTGGCGAACGTGATTCTGGCGTTTTCTAAAGCCGTCATTATACGCTATTGTGGCCGTTTTAAACCGCCATTATATGGTAAAATAACCGACGTAATAACATTTTTTTGTATCAATTTAATTGTTTCCTTTGTAATGATAAGAACCTTTTAATAAATGACCTGCACATTATGAGACCACTTTAGTAACAGCTCTATGATAGAATATTGACACGTGAATGTCTAGCAGATAGCAAAACTATCTTTTTGTTTTGGGTACTTAATCCAAAGAGCTGATTAAACTTGAAACACACAAGCACCTTTGGAGAAGTACATACTCCATTTTATTATTTTGCAGTGTGAACATATATCAAAGTTATCTTTGACCTTCATACTACTGAGATGGTTCA
>JAXGFW010000406.1:0-14000 GCA_034376525.1 Nicotiana benthamiana | reverse complement strand
GAGAAATAATTCATTCTCTATAAATCGTCAGTTCAAAATTCTCATGCACTACATATTTGGAATGGTGCTGCTGAATGGAATACCGAATGCAACATAAGTTTAATTCTGACCAATCATGTTGCAAAAATAAACATGCCTACATAGAGAATCACTTGCAGACGAAGTACAAAAAGGATAAAACACAAGAAGTATGAATATAAGAGGAACAATGAAGCATCACCTTTTGTGCTGCTTGAACCGATGGACATAGTGACAGAATCTTAAATGCATCTTGGCCACCTAAGGAAATGGGTAAAACTGAAAGCGAATCAATCCTGCAACAATTTAAGATCCCCAAAACGTCAAACCATGAACATCCTGCAATGCAGGGATTTTAGTGAAGTTCATTTTTTTCTCTTCTTCCTAAAATGAAGTTTTAAATGGCCAAGACCGTTTTTTGAGTTAAGTAGAAAGGAGCAAAGTAAAACTCTCATGCAGGTCATTATATACGAAATTCAGAATTCTCTCCGTGCACAAACTCTTTCAAACAGATCATACAAGATAAACCATAGACAAAGTGCAATCTACTAAATGCCCTATATAATGAGCACAGGCACATAATTTATTAGGCTAAATATTGTTCTTAAAAGTATCAACTGATGTCATCTTTCTACTCCATACACGCAACTCTCAAGTGAATGATAATATTTTATTATTGGACAAACAAACAGATGAAACAAGAGAAGGTCATGAAAGAGTAAGCAGTTGCTCCTTTCCAAGTTCCAACTAAGATGTCCAAGGTTATATTGCTCTAAGATGTAGGAGGAATATAGCTATGACCATAAACACCTTTAAAAGTATAGATCTAACTTTCATTTTTTTATGACTAGAGCTTCTAATTTGTAAACTGTCTGATGAATTACACCACCTCTTTGGCAATTTAAAATTATGAACAGCTAAATAGTGAAAGATAAACTTTTACATTGGGGATGAAATTAGTAGATTCCTTAATAGAATGAGGATAACCATGTGTATATGAAGGATAACAGATCTTTTTCGGCCATGAACTGCAAGTTTATGGATGAGCTTCGACTGCTAAAAGCAGTGGTATCAATGGCGAAAAGCACAAAAAGCTCTAAGGTCCGCTTAGGCTTTGAGCGCAAAGTGCAAATAAAGTGTGAAATTTAAGAAAAAAGGTGCAAATGGAGGAAAAATATACAAATATGTATGTGTAGTCCAAGACTAATTATTATAAGCATGAATAGAAAAAAAATGGACAGAGAAATTGAATAAAGTTACAAAAAAGTGAAATATTTTCAAGATTGCGTTCATTGGCAAGGAAAAGTATGCATTGGAACCATGATAACGAATTGAAGCACCCGCTAAGCGAGGCGAAGCGCTCAATGTGTTTGCGTCTCGCTTCAGGGCTTAAGTGCGCCTTTGACAACACTGCCTAAAAGGTTTTTAAACAAAAAGGAAATTTTCCAATCGCTCAACTAATATATCCAAAAAGAAGAACCTGAGCTTAACAAGAAGAAAGGAGGAGAAAGAATGGGAAGTAGATCAATGTCTATATAAAGGTCGTCAAGGATTGGAAAGAGATATGAGTTTTCCCCGTTGTACTATGTTAACATACAAGCACTTCCTTATTGTTATCCCAGCAATAAAAGTTACCTTCCTTATCAAAATAATATTTGTTTTTTTAAAACATAAAGGTCAGCAATGATCAATATTAGCTGAAATGCAGCTTATCAAGTTAAATGAAACATAGTAGGATGGAAAGAGCTCAAATTTCATGCCCTCTCAGAAATGTTAATTAGATTTAATTTGATACATGAAATTACTATGATTTCTCCCAGGAAGTGACTTCATCCATATACTCATAGACTATTTCCTACCTAGAGAAGTGCATTTCTCATTGTATTATGTTGCAGTTTTCATTAATTATTAAAAGTTTCTATGGGATATGAATGTAAAGGATAACATAAAAAGTTTTACACGTTAAGTTTATCGAACATTTTCGAAATGGAATAAGTAGAAATAACTCCTTCCACTTTGGGACCCTTACCAGCTATAACGTTCTATGGCATCCTCAACAGCGGCATCCAACATCTCAATTATTGAAGGGTGAGCATATGCAGTATCCAGAGATATACCATCGGGATATCTGGACTAATGTGGCATTCATGACCAAGACTTGATTAGAAAAATCCAAGATAATGTATGCAAGCTAGGCTAAAACAAAGCAAAATACCTGCAGGAATTGAGAAGGTTGTGGAATCCCAAGTTTTTGCATAGCATCATAAGTAATAAAAGAATTCTGCATTACCAAAATCAAAGTGATATATAATCAATTAAGAGGATCAGCAAAAATATCTAGTAAGACTTGAATTTAATTTTCCACACTTTTTTCCTTTTAAGTCCAGACACTTGTACGAGTATAACAGTGCCTTGAGTAAGTATATGAAGTTGCTGAAATGTTGAGTAATTTCTTCTTTTCCTGTAATCCCATTTGTACCCAATAGGCCCTTTTTTTTTGGTTCTGTCATACGAATCTTATCGTGGCTAGAAGAAATCATCAAGAAGTCTAAAAAAGAAATAGAGAAACCATTTCTTTGGAGATTAATAATTCTCTTTTGTTTGTGTACTACTTGGTCTACAAAAGTTTTATAAGGTCAGATGTTTCTGTGAGGACATAAACCTTTTCGTCTAATCATTGGCATCCAATGCTTGTTTTTTCTCAAAATAATCATTCTAATGAAATATATATGCCTCTCAGGACTGCTGCATAGAGTCCCAGTAAGGGACAAGAGTATTTAGATGAATGCTTTTTTTTCTTTGATTTTAAAAACTCTCAGGTGTGTGAACTTGATCAGGAGATTTCATCTAACTACAGAAGCAAATGGATACAGCCAGAAAACAGTGACCGTTAAAATAACTTCCCTCAAGGAATGGATAGAGGAATCACATTGAAATGAAAGTTTTGCTTCAACTTCAAAGATAAAAAGGTGCAGCAGCAAGTATTATTGGACCACATTGTAACATTCACATATGGAAACAAGGAACAAGAAATTCAGATCAAACAGTAGTTGCAGGACAGTGCAGTGCAGATAACCACCTGCGAAAAGAAGGAATCTACACAGTCCTTTTGAGCCATGGCAAAAACCTGTAGAAATTGAGAAAAGATAGAACAGCAAAAAAGAAAAAGTCATTGCGCACAAAAGAAAAGAGCAAAGACCTAGAATAGATATTGAACACATGATAAATAGGTCACATACGGAAGGTGTCCAATGAACTCCTGCACGAAGAGAGGCGAGAATCTCGCCTTCTTTGACTAAGCCGTTAAACAATGACTGGAAAAATGAGGCGTCAACAGCAACACCAATAGCTCCGTCCATCTCTTGCAGTAAACTCAGCAAGGTGTTCCATAACGCTGACGTGTTCATAGGAACAAAAATACCCCTAGCTGCACCACGTACCATTGCATTTACACGAGTAACATAGGCTGGTGTATACAATTGCCCACCTTCAAGCCTACCTTTGACCTAAACATGCCACACAAATATATCAAAACTTACATTACATAACTTCATCCCTGTACTAATACATAAAAATGTCAGAAATTTACCAAAGTCCCAAGACGAGGTTCAAGAATAGAGACTACTAATTCCGACCCAACTTGTAGTTGCCCTGCTATTTCAGCAATGGCAATTTGGCTACATTCTTGAAGTCTTTCATTGATTTCTTCAGCTACTGTATCCCAATAAGTATTCGAGATAATTTCACCATTAATTAACATAAGGGATGAGTCATGGGATACTACATACTGGGCTTGTGTCTCCACATGGTACAAGTCTACCCCGGTACTGTCAGCTAAATCATCAAGGAAATACGTCCTAGTCTGTTGATCTCAGCCACAATTTCATTCCTCAATTGTTCCTATACAATACAGCCATATAAGTAAATTAAATAACACCAACGGAAAAAAGTTATAACACTCAGATATAAATCTGACTAAACATCACCAGCATATGAAAAATCTTAAACCAATTTTTATTGTAAACCATAAAAATCAAATCTTTTTCCAATTTTTTTTGATAAAATTTGTTTTATGCCCATATAACTAAATTTCTCCTATAACACGCCCACATAACCAAACCAACAAAGAAAATTCATAAAACTCATCCAAAAACACAAAATAAACATCACCACCCGAATAAACTTTTGAATTTGTTTAAGCTAAAAATCATAAAAATCAATCTTTTCTTTTTACAAAATTTTTGATTAAAAAACTCAGATATTTTAAGTGGTTCAATGCCACCATTTCATTCGAAATTGCTCCTCTAACACGCACAGGGGTGGAGCTAGAAGCCCGAATAGGTTACCTTTTGCTCCAAAATTTGTGTTAAAAAATGCATTAAGTATGAACAAGTACTAAATTAGAATCCAGTTATTGGTATTTGAAGTGGTCGCTCTAAAGTTCAGAATACTAAATTTAGAATCCAGTTATTGGCATTTGAAGTGGTTGCTCTAAAGTTCAGAACCCACAAGATCGAAATCCTAGCTCACCTCTGCGCGCGCGCACACACACGACTACGATTAAAGAATACCAATAAAGAAAAATCATGAAACCCATTTACCAACATAACTAAACATCAACTTCATGATTAAAAAAATTCAATTAATGATTAAACCATAAAAATCGACTCTTCTTTATTCAATTAAAAAGCTCAAATGATTTAGGGTGGTGGGAGAAGAGAGGGTAGAAGGGTACAGGTGTAATGTATTCTTTTCCGGTGATTGTATGGAGGAGGTCGACGTCAATGATTTGAAGCTGATGAAGTTTCTGCACTAATTCAACGACGTTTCGTTCTGATAATCGTACGGTGGATTTTGCTTGTTGTGCGAATTCGAACTGTCTTTGTAATTCTAGTAATTCTTCATCCATCTTTGTGTGGAATTGTGGTGGAAGAATACGGTGGCTTCAGTTGGATTTTGGAAGCTCCGATCAGAACGATGATCCAGGAGAGACGATGTCTGGAGTTGGGAAATACCGGGCTGGTTGACAAAAGACGTTTGTTTCAAGTACTTTGCTATATTAAACTTCAGGCCCAAAAACAATTCATTTCGTTTTCGCATTTAGCCACCACCATAAATTATTTATATTTCATAGCAAAAAAATTCATATATGATCTACATATTGAGATGGATAATTTCAAAAAGGAAGTCATAGAGTTAAAGTCTTCTAATGCAGCCTCGATTACCAAGTAGTTGATATTGGCTATATATTATGAGGATCTTTACAAGAATAGTCAAGCGAATTTACTGTTAATTTTTTTAGTCGGTATATATAGATTATATACAATTATACAAATGATATATATTTGATGATCAGTTTTAGTTTAAGTGGTTAGTTAAGCAGTTATTTAAGTTAACTCTTTATATATTATTCTTAAGATGTTGTCCGCTTTATTCAGGTCATACCAAATCAATATAACTAAATAGGTGCACCCCCAACTGCTTAAATTAAATTAGCTAGTAAATGTATAATACTATGAACTATTTATATTAATATGTGTGCAATTATATTTAACCGCATAATTCATGTATACCGATTAAGAAAAGTAACCAGTAAATTCAGCCAACTGTTTGTATAAAGATCCTTGTTAATCATTGAGATGATTTGTTATACTTCTTCTAGGACATCCGACAAATATTAGGGAATTTTACATAAATATTCAAATAAGTTTCAACTTACCAATGTTTATCTATAAGTCATAAACTTACTAAAATAAGTTAAGTACATATAAAATTGAAAATCCAAATAAATAGGAATCTTTCTCTCCAAGAATCACATGTAAAATTCTCGTTCCATATTTTTTTATGCGTGATCAATACATGCAAGACAAAAAGAAAATTTTAATGGATGAAATAGCAAACAAGTATGTGTGTGTGTATATATATATATATCAATACATGCAAGACAAAAAGAAAATTTTAATGGATGAAATAGCAAACAAGTATGTGTGTGTGTGTATATATATATATATATATATATATATATATATATATATATATATATACTATATTCTAAAAATCTAAGCAAAAAAGGACCTTTTTCAATGAGTGATTGAAATTTATTGAAAACAAACATGCCCGTCAATATTTAATTTTGAGAAGGATTGGAGGTGATTTCGGCTGATTTGGTAACAAAATTCTTAGTTAAAGTCGAGTTAAGAAAATTCATTTGCAACACATGCATCACACATGTATAATGTATTACACACACATGCATAAATGTGATACATATTTGAACAAATATGATACATATGTAATATACATATTATTTTTTTCATGTTTCATCTATTACTTCGAATTTTCAATTCAAACCACATAAAAACTCTGCCAAATTATTCTAAAACTTAGATTCAAACTCCTTAAGATGTAACCAATCTATTCTAATAATATCCACTCAAAAAAAGAGAGTAAAATTTGACTTTTTTGGGGCTACAAATAGTTACGTGACTAATATTTGTAACATCTGACTAATATTAATAATATTTAATAAATCGAACAATTTTTATAATAAGCTACTTATAAATGGACATGACTGATAGTTTCTATAAAGATAATGAGGATTTATTAAATTTTAGATTTTCTTTCTTCACTTTGAACATCAACTTCTACAAATCAGTCATTCATCCGAATTTAGGGACCTGTTTGGTCATACAATTTGCCAAAATAAATTTGGATTTTATTTGGCAAAAATATATTTTGCCATAGATTTTGGCAAGATTCCAAATCCCAAAACCAGCTATTTAATTATTTTTGGGCCAAATTTTTTACAAATATTAATAATATACATATTTTTCCAGAATAAATTTGGAAAATATATTTTAAAAATATATGTCCAAACACATTTTACTCTTCAACCCAAACTTCACAAAAATTAAAATTTTCAAAATAAATTTAAGAATCTATCACCAAATGCTAGCTAGATCGTCCATGCTCTAGAAATTCGTATTTTATTTGTTTCTGAAATTTGTGTAATCTTTAACATTAAGTTCGCTTTTCTTTTAGAAGGTATGGTAGTTATCATTAAATACTTTTTAGGATGATATGTCTTTGGTATTTAATTATAGTGGCTAATAAATTTTGAAAATTTATATTTCTATATACTATTTAAAACTTTATTATTCTTTCTACTCAAGTTTCAATTTAATTATATTCTAAATTTTATTAATTATATATACTTTAGGAATTAAATGAATATTCCTTTTATATTAGGAGTTAATTATTTTTCATCCTTACTCTCTCTCTCTCTCTCTCTCTTTCTCTCTACGTCTCTCTCTACCTCTCAATCTCTAATTTTAGTAATGTAGATCATAGGAAAAGAGAGCAAAAATTTCATGCTTATTGAAATTCCAGTAATGTAGAGCTAAATGTATCGCACAATTGGTGTTCAAATTCCAGTAATGTTGCACAATTGTTGTTCAAATTGAAATTGTCAATAAATAAAATTTTTGAAGACATTTGACTCTCCATCATTGACAACCATTAAAAAACTTGGAAGCTTTAAATTCGAATTTGGATTTTCAAAAACCATTATTTGTTTGAATAGAATGTTATTGCAAACAATTGAGAATATTGTTTAGAGTTCATATCTCAATGTTAAGGGTATTTTTGTGAAAATTAGACTTGATTTTGATTGAATTTCTTCATATTGAAACTCGAAAAAGAAGAAGATATAACATAAATTATACTAAAAATTATAGTAAAGTTGTAAAAAAATTATATTACGTTGTTTATATGTATTTTTTATTTAAACATTGTATGAAAGTTGAACAATATTGTGTAAAAATTATATTTAAGTTTGTATGATATTGTAGTTGTATATAATTGGGTAGAAATAATATATGAAAATTGTAGATAAATCGTATAATTGAGTCTTATATCTTATTCGCGAGAATTTATTCTCCCCGATCTTGTCTCCTTGCTAAGTGGCTGCACACACCAAGGCAAAAATGTTTCAACAATCTTAGAGCTAGTTAACTTGAAAACTGTCTTTCTTCTATATGCAATTCCTAGGAGTCCACAAAAGAAGGCAGTATCAAATAACCTAGAATAAGGAAGTTTTAAACCCACCCAAGGGAACTAGAAAAGAAGTAAGATGTCTGGTCACCTTGTCTTTAGGATTCTTACGATACAAAATTAGTTGTATGAATTTTATTTTTACTATATATAAATCAGATAAAAATATACAAAAGACATATTGTATAAACTTTATATAAAAATTACATTTAAGTGATATGATATTGTGGTTGTATATAATATATAAATTGTAGATAAATTATAAAATATATAATTAATTGTATGCAATTTGTTTTTACTATATATAAATCAGATATAAAATACAGAGAATATATTGTATGAAGTTTGTATAAAAATATCAAATATTAAATGAAATGCGTTTTCCCATCGGACCTACTATAAACCCAAATCTCGAATAATTTTCATGAGGGATAATTTGTCATGTTGAACCCAAATCTCTCACATCAAATGACTTGTGTCTGTATTACTCTTGCAACATAGCAATGAAACCAAAAGTTGGTATGATGGAAGATAGTTGTGGGGATCCCAAGGTGAGCATCAAATTTTGGATGCTAAAAAGTTGAAAAAAAGGAGTAGTGGCAGCATAAATTAAAAAAAAATAGAGACAGTACAATTTGGTTATCAAAAAATATAGACAGTACAATTTAAAAAATGAAAGCTATAAAGATTTTACTAATGATTGTACTTCCAAAAGTTTAGAGAACAAGTAAGTAATCTGGGAGGATCCAGAGAGTGTGGTTATTTCAGATGTGATGTCCGTATGAAAGAGAAGAGGAGAAAAAAAGGAAAAAAGTTTAACTAAATCCACATTGGGAGACTTTTATGAAAGAATATAATATATAAAAGATAAAACTTGTATAGCCGAGTAAATAATAAAATATAGATAATTTTGATAATAAAGTTTCAAATAGTGTATAGGAAGAAAAAAGGAAAATTACCAATTATGTCCATTTATAAGCAGCTCATTATAATAATTGGCCAATTCATCAAATATTACTAATACTAGCTAAATTAGCCAATTAGCTATTTGTAACAAAAAATATCAATTTTTTTACTTTGTTTTAAGGAGCTTGAATCTCAGTTTTGGGATGATTTGGTGAAGTTTTGGGATAGTTTGGATTGATTCGACGTAAAAGCTGAACATAAAAATAATAATATGTGTATCACAATGTGTATCATCTGTGTATCACATATATATCATATTTGTATTAATTGTGTATCACATGTATATCCATGTATACCTGTGTGTGAGATACATGCGTGATACACGTGTCGCAAAAGATTTTTTTGAACTCAATTTAATTACGAATTTTGATACAAAACCAGTCCAAATCACCTTTAATCTTTCTCAAATTTTGTATATTGACGTATCTGTATATTTTCAATGAGTTTCAACTATACTCATTAAAAAAGTTTCTTTTTTTGTTTATATTTTTGAAATATTGTATAGATTTTTATATTTCATCACCTTATTTGATATCCCGTCTATAAAATTTCCTATCCGTCTTGTATCTAATGTTGTTAATCACTCTTAAAATATGGAAGGTGATTTTTGCATGTTATTCTTTGATAGGAAAAACCCTATTATTTTTTTTTAATTTTTATTGGTTAGTTTTGGTAAGTCTATAACTAATAACTATAAGTGGATAAGTTGAGATTTATTTAAGACATTTGTATAAAGTTTCCCATGGAAAAATCCCACAAAATTTTAGTTGTTTGGAAATTAGCCCATTACCAATACAAGTTAACCTCCTAACCAAAGTGCATAATGTATAAACCATAGTATAACATTCAATTGAAGAAGGAATGGATTTCCTAACAAAATTTGACAGTAGTGTTGCATTGAACTTCATTACTCATTACTCCTACGAACACTTCAAAATTTTGAGTATATATGGTAATTCGCTAGCATTTTAAAATAGTCCCTTCCTTACTATTTTGTATGATTATTAACTTGAGTATGAAATTAAATACCGTCAAAGTTAAGCTCTTAATAATAGTTTCGTTTGTTTCGAAATTTTTTTACTGCTATAATGAAGTATTATTATAGTGGGACAACAAAACAACAACAACAACCCAGTAAAATCCTATAAGTGGGGACAGAGAAGGGTAGTATATATACAAATCTAATCCTACTTCGGAGGAATATAGTGGACATAATATAATATAAAAATTGGTTCCGAAAAAGACTTTTATAATTTGTAGTAAATGACTATTATATATGGATAATGTTATAGAGATAGTAGAGAGGTCTGACTGTATGTTAATATGATTGTGTATATGATCCGTGAAAACTATAAAAACATTAAAATACTAGTTTGATAAGAGAAAAGACATTACAGAAAAGTTTATGATTTAACAATTATTGAATTATATTCATGAAAGTTTCAAAAGTCATTTAAAATAATATTATGAATGAAATGATATTGAACAATTTACAATATCCCAAAATAGATAAAGTTATCATATTAATTACACAGGAGGAGTCACAACTGACCCTTGCGACAACAATTTTCATCACCATAGAAATTTCGTCCTCTACTAGGTAGGAACTAAGACAATATCTCTAAAATTTGAATCTTTTGTAAAAAATCTGTTAGATTGAGTATGTACAGTACCACCAATCGATAAGTTGAAGGTTAGCGTTGTATGAAGTGTCGCGAAAGCACCATGATCAATACTTCCAAGGTCGGAAGGGGGAAAAAAATAGGGTAAAGATCATTTTTAACGTGTGACCGAAATTATTATATTCTATTGGCGTAAAAGTGAGATAATTTTATTTATGATCATTCAACGTTTGTGTTTATTATCCCAAAATCACTTTTTTTTGTTTCGTAAAGATCATTCAACTTGTATTTATTTTACATAAGTCATTTTTCTTTCTTTTGATACACAAAAATCGTTTTACTTTGATGTTATCACAAAAGTCATATTTTTACTTGAGGTTTATTATGCCCTTGATATTACATAAACCATCATGTTTATGTAATACCTTTTATATTATATACTATATAATATATTTTTAACTTTGTATGTTATTGATAAATAAAATAAATTAATATTACTTAATTTATTATTTTTATACTATATTCATATATTTAATTTTTTAAACTTTAATTTTCAAGATATTTAGTGGTTGCATTTTGGAAGGTTATTGGCCATTATCGACCAATTTGGTCTATTTTGGACAACTTTTCTTGAATTTTTAGCGATGTAATTTCCCAAATAATCAATTGCCTAGGTAAATTCCCAAGAAAATATTCCCAGCTAAATTCGAATATAGTACCTAGGGATTTTCATTCAGATTAACATATGATTTTAAACTCATTTTCTTTGTTTGTTTACCTCTGAATCTTCTCACGAAAAGGTACCTGCCGATTTATTTCTCTATATATAATAAGTTACAAACAAATTCAATAACGTTACCATATATATTTTGAAAATTAATGTTAAGAAAAAATTAAATATATGAATATATTATAAAAATATAAATATAATAATATTAAGTTATTTTATTTATAAATAAAATACATAGTTAAAATATATTGTATAATATATACTAATGTAGAAGGTATTACATAAATATGAAGGTTTATACAATATCAATGACATAATAGACTTTTCAAGAAAAAAATATGACTTTTGTGGTAATTAGAGCAAAGTAAAATGATTTTTGTGCAACAAAAGAAAGAAAGTGACCTTTGTGAAATGAATACAAATTGGAATGAAAAAAAAAAATACAGCCTCAAAATTGTCTACAAACTTGATAAGTAGAAGTGTGCTTCTGCTTTTATTTAAAAAAAAAAAAAAATTAAAATCCCACCTAACTTAAGGGGGGAAACAAGGAAAAAAATACAATATTTTATATAGCATATATTTTCTTGTATTCATCATTGTCATCAGAGAGGACTGAATCTGATAAATCCAATGACTTTCTAGCAATAGAGTTCTTTCTCATGCTCTTCTTGTTTGATGACTCAATCCTATGCCTTATAACCCAAAATAACATTACTCCAATTGTTGAAATCATTATAACTGCTCCAAGAATTGACACAATAATTGCCATCAGCCTATAACGTGTGCCAACAACAACAAATGACAGTGCCAAATATGCCACTGAAACAAGCACGCAAGCCACCCACATTAGCTTGTTTATAATTGACATCAACTTCTTCTTTGCTTTGCTTTCAATGACCACAACTGTTGTCTGAACAACCACAACTGCAAGCGAGATGAATAACGCGATAGAGTCGAAGACAAAGAAAACGAGAAATCCAGGTTGGTTCGATATGTTTGCTTCTCCAATTATATGGCCAGGTGGGAGGTTATCTGGATCCATATAGTATTGCCCCGGCACTTGAAATATTCCTGCAAAGGCAACTGTGGCGATTAGTACAGCAACGACAGTTGTTGAGTTGATCGCGTTGTTTAGGCCTTCTCGATGCATTTTGTGGAGGCGTTTGGCAATGCCTTGTATGCGTTTTCTTGTCTGTCGCGTGTGTTTTAACTGATCGTGCACCTCGTGTTTGATGTCACTAACGGTTTGCTTCAACTCTCTTGCTGGATTTATTGCCTGCGGTTTGAGAACTTGTGCACTTTCAATGCCATGTTCCTGTAGGATGGCTACAGTCTCAGCCTGTGACATTTTCTCAGCAGTGTCGAGAGCTGTCTCGTGGGACCTATTGATCACTTTTTTGTCTGTTTCATTCTGCCCAAGTAGCAATTTAACAATCTGCAATATCAGTCAAAACAAGTCAGATCTCCAAATGATCAACAATTCTACTTCATTTATACTATCAACAATTGGGTTCATATATGTAGTAATAACTGGTACAAGTGGCCTAGCTATTTTTGGAAGAACATGAAGATTTGAATATTCTGTCAATCGCGTAGCCTGGTGCACTAAGCTTGCGCTATGCGTGGGGTCGGGGGAAGGGCCAGATCACAGGAATCTATTGTACGTAGCCTTACCCTGCATTTCTGCCAATGATATATAGATTTTTTACACATTGTTACTAATAAGCACTAGCAGCATCATGCTCAGAGATGAAGCAACCAAATATAAAATTAGTCGAACATGTCTGTCAAAGTGATTAAGCAATGTTATAGACTCCAACTAGAAACTGTTTTCATCTCTTTTTTTGGTAAACAAAGGACACTCATTAACTAAAATATCATCAATAAAGCAGGAGTTTTAGATGAAACGTACCTCAGACCTCCCTTTCCGAGCTGCAATATGCAATGGCGTATTGCCCTTATTGTCAACCATGTTAATTAACGAAGGATCAGTTTTAACCAGCTCCTCCACAACCTCAAGGTTTTGTCCTTTGACAGCCATGTGAAGTACAGTCTGTCCTTTATTATCCATCCGTGTCGCAATCCCTGGTTCCTTACTCAAAAGAGCCTTCAAAACCTGCAAATGTCCGTTCCTTGCAGAAGAATGCAGTGCTGTTTTCCCGTTACTTTTAGCTATAGTGGCCAAACTACTCTGTTCCTCCAAGAAATAATTCACCACCTCTATATGCCCTTGGTTCGCTGCAGTATGCAAAGCTGTTGTATTTGCGACATCAACTGTCATTGCTAGCTCTGGATGTGCTTCCAGTAATACCTTCACCATATCTGCAACATTGACAAAAATGAACAAACAACATCGACAATAACAACGCCTCAATCTAAAGCAGGCTGGACTATATAAATACTTATTGATAGTCGCTCCATTTAAGGTCATCACTGTCCAATAAATACTATACAAAATAAAAATAAAAAGTACTAGAAAGTTCTCTATATATAATCTAAAACAAACAAGTTCATCCAAAATCTCATAAATTTGACATCAGAAAAATTGAAAGGCTAAAGTGATACTAGCAGTTCATACATAAATCATCAAAAGTTTACCTAAATCTCCTTGT
>JAXGFW010000405.1:0-14000 GCA_034376525.1 Nicotiana benthamiana | reverse complement strand
GTGATAGTTGTACCAACTCCCTCGAGCGATTTGAACTCTCATTGTAGTACATACATTCCATCAAGTGGAAGGAAAAACTCTTGATACGAACCTCATAAGAAACAACACAACCTCAAGTCTTCTCAGAGGAGATAACCCACTTGTAGTCTCCATTCAATATCTTATATGACCTTACCATGGTTACAACCTCTATGTCACCAATTCATCTTCCCGGTTCTACACTATCAACGAGATATAAAAATTCAATCCATTCCACTATTGAACAACTGAAAGGTCCATCGACACACACCAAATCTCAAGATTGTATTGTAGATCAAGATTATAATCAAATATTCATATTCATTTTGTATCTCAAGTAAACCTTTCCATCACATCCAAACTATCCAAAGTCACATAATACTCATCACATAGCTATCTTGCCATTCACCTAGCCATCAATCTCACCACTTGGGACACTACCGACTGTAAGAGTCCCAAAATCACATACTCACACAACTGAATCTGTGAAGCCAAAGCTGCAGCCTAAACCCGGCGTCAAGTCCTTTACATTTTCCTACCTTCACTATACAGAAAACTACCTCGCACCTCATCCATGACATCACAAGCCATCGATGCACAACTGATATTGAGTACTCAACAACGAATACAATCGAATAGAGATATCAATGATTAGACTTCAAGATGAGTCAAGGTCACACGATAAGTAAAGAAAAAAGTGAAGTTTCCCAGATGTCATGTAGCCTCTAGAATAGAAGTATGGACGTTATCATACTAATCTGCAAGACTCTACTAGACATTTCATCATGACTTGTATAACCTATGAACCTATAGTTTTGATACCTACTTGTCACGACCCAAAATGCCACCAAGTTGTGACGGCGTTTAACCCAATCTGCTAGGTAAACCGACTAACACATACACAATTGAAATCGAGAATCATCAAATATATTAAAATAAGAACACAAAAATTAATACCCAATTCCAGAAACTGGCAGTACAAGTTGTGTGCCACTAAGATTTTAGATTTGCAACGCTGGCAGGAAGAAAATACAACATCTATTTGAATATACATAAACAAAAGTATAATCGTAATTTACCATGAACAAAAGGGTAGCTTGCCACTGGAACGCTGGTACATCTCAAATGCTAGCCTTCGTCATCCACAACAGCTCAACTCCAAAATCTGCACAAAAGGTGCAAAAGTATAGTATGAGTACAATTGACCCCACATACTTGTAACTATCGGCCTTTGAGCCTCGTTTCCCTATTTGATACTTTACTTATCTGTGTTTGTTTTTTTTTACTTACGAGAATGATTGGTTTGGTTTTGGGAAGGTTTGAGAGTAATTTGGAACACCTAGTTCCAATTTAGAAGGTTAAGTTGCTAGAGGTAACCTGAGTTTGACTTCTAAACGCCCTCGAGCTGGTGATTTTATGGGTCCAACATGTTCTTATGGAGATTTTGTAATTAGGCGTATGTTCGAATTTGGATTTGGAGGTTCCGACAATATTTTGTCTCTTTTTGCCAAAGTAAGCAATTTGTAGAATTGGAGAGTTCATAAATTCGACCAAGAGTTGACTTTGATGTTATCGACTTCCGATTGGTGTCCTGAGACTTTGGTTAGGTTCGTTTAGATTGGAACTTGTGTGCAAAGTTTGGTTGGAATCCGGAATGCTTAAGCATGCGTCAAATGTGTTTGGCGAATTTAGAAAGTTTGAAAGTTGAGGGATGAATTTTAATCGTTAATTCTTGATTTTGTTGTTCATTGTGGTGTTTTTGTCACTGGGATAAGTTAATATAAGATATTAGTATTTGTTTTGTATGGTTAGATGGGGGCCCAAGGGCTCATGTGTGTCTCAAGATGATTCTGCATCACATTAGATGTTGTTGGCATTACTGGTGCTGGTGTGCCGCACCTGCGATTCCTGGTGCACCGGTGCGATGTCTCACATGCGAAGATTCTATACAAAGAAGTGAAGGAAGGCTTGGTCCTATAATTGGCTGCATCTGCGAGGTGGTTTGCGTAGATGCAAATTTATTTTGCGCTTACAAAGAGTGGACTGCCTAGGAGTATGCACATCTGCGAAAGGTAGGACACACCTACATCTTCGCAGATGCAATGATGTGTCATAGGTGCAAGGGAAGGCTAATAGGGGTAGCTGGTAAAAGCAAGGATTTTTCGCAAATACGATCTCGCTGATGCAAGATTATTAGCCACATATATGAAGATGCCTGGGCAGACCACTTACGAGATTTGTTTCCGAAATTGACCCATTCTCGCATGTTTAGAACCCTAGATTTCAAATGGTGGAGATTTTGAAGAGCAAATTCACTGTCACAGGAGGTAAGGAATTCACTTGGATTTGGCTTCATATCTTGATTCCCTATTAAATTCAACACCTAAACCTTGAAATTTCAACGTGAAAATTGGAGTTTGTATACAACTTAAAAGGTTAAATTTTGGAGATTTGATGGTCGATTTGAAGTTGGTTTTGAAATCTAATCACATATTTAAAGTCGTGAGGATATGGTTAATCAAAATCTACTCTTTCGCTCGAGTTTTGATCATGTGAACCCAAAAAAATTTTTATGACTTCTGGGGGTTTGATTAAAGATTGAAGCTTTATATTTTTTAATTTTCTTTGAACACCCCTAGAAGCTGCACTCTGGAAACGTGAAACCAACTGTACTGCCAAGTTTTACCTTATTTCCAGAGTTTTAGAAAAGGCTTTAGACCAAGTATATTCCTGATACATAAAAATAATGAAATGGGAAGGGAGAAAAGGATGCACATCCCAAATTCTTTTTTTATCCTCTCTGGAATAAGCTTGCTGGGTTAATAGAAATAAACTTTATAAGGAAACATTTACATAGAAATTTATCTCCTTTGAAGAGAAAACATGATGAAGGCACTTCACAGAACCTTTGCCGATTTAAAATTCCTTGCAACCCACCAATATGTTCCCACCTCTCAGAGACAAGGATGGCCAATGTATGAGTCAGCAGATGAATATGTTGATTCTGCAAGCCAACACAACAGCTTGCCTTAATATGTTGATTCTGCAAGCCAACACAACAGCTTGCCTTAATATGTTGCGTCCTGCTCATTCCTCATAACCAAGATCCATCTCTAAAAACCTGAACAAATGTTCCCCATTTATCTGGTTACTGTGGTTGTTTATACATGTTAATAACAGCCTGAACAAACTGGTCTCTTATCGCAACTTTCTTCATGAATTTCTGCTTCTAACAGATTACATCAATAGGCTAAAATGTATGCTTATATTAGCGCCTGAATTCAGATTTAACCACCCAATCAAGAAGGTGATAACCCAGGGCATAATATCTTAAGCAGCATAATCTAATAATTATTGCTTTGCTTCCAGAAGAATAGCAGAATATGGTGCAACATTATAAGTTCCACTGATACCAGCAATGCCTTCCGTAACAAAATCATCAGGGGATTTCAGATTAGTGTCCACCTGCACTTAAAAATTATCAGTTTGTACGAAATTTGAAGAGGTAACACCTTTAGTCTCCGTATACTTGAGACAGTAAGATCAAGACAAGACCATCAAACAAATACTAGCTATATTGAGCAGACATGCAAATCAACCTTCCTTCTCATAAAAAATTGGAACATACAACAGAGCAAACAAAATAATGTAAAATAAATGGAAGATTGTCTGGAGAAAGGTCCAAATAGCTGTTGTTTCGCAGATTCAGCAGAATGAAACTTTACGAAGAAAGGATATCATGTCATAGATCATTTATTAGTTCCCAATTCATGCAAGGTAAAATATGCCTGGGATGCAGTATCTGCTGCGTATTTTCCTTTTCATGCTTTTATATCTTCTGAAGGAAAATATCCTGTATTTTAGCGTGCATATTCTGAAAAGATATGGTAGTGTCAAAATATATTTTCAGAAAAAGGAACACGATCTTTGTATGATTGACAGGAGTCTAAAAATTTTAGGGAGGAAAAAGAATAAGATGGTAAGTTTATTTATTTATTATAGTAATGAAAGGGGAAGCTGGCGTCGCGTTACACCCACGCGCTGTACTGTAGCACAAGTTAAACACTCCGCGAGCCAGTAAGCCCTTTATTTGTTATAGTTGTGATTGTTTCTTGCTATATTCTTCTTATAACAAAATAAAATGGTTAGTATTTTTATTTATTTAGTATAATAATGCAAGGGGAAGGTGACATGGTATATTCGCCAGTGCCCTCTACCCCAGCACTAGTTTGGGAACACTTCGTGAATGGAATAAGCCTTTTATTTATTATAACAACGATTGCTACTTGTATTCTTCTGATGACACAACTTACACAAGCAATACTATAATGTAGTAACCAAATGGTAGCTTTTCCCCT
Source organism: Nicotiana benthamiana (assembly GCA_034376525.1). Taxonomy (NCBI): domain Eukaryota; kingdom Viridiplantae; phylum Streptophyta; class Magnoliopsida; order Solanales; family Solanaceae; genus Nicotiana; species Nicotiana benthamiana. The sequence goes on along the minus strand of JAXGFW010000405.1, from coordinate 9,624 downwards.
AATTTTCATATCTTCATATCATTTTAACAAACTGCAAGACAATTATCTCATATTAGCATAACCACTGGTATTGTATCCCTATTCAACATAGTATTGTATCCGTATTCAACATCATACTGGTACTGCAGCCATGCTACGTATATGACTGCTATTATTTCACATGCTATACTGTGTATGTCATATATGACACTGTATATAACTATGCCGTACAGTGTTTGTGTTTTCTTCTATACCAAGTAGCTTGTTATATTCCTTGACAGGCTTCAATGAGATTGTAATGCTGAAAAATATGGATTCAAATCATTATGTTGGGCTAACCAGCCCGAAGATACTTTAATACGGTGTGATACTATCCGCCTTGGTTCAAGCCCGCACGGTTTTCCCCAAAAGACTCCCCTACACCTTATATATAGGTTATTAATCTTTTCAACTACTAATGTAGGACTTTGCTTGCACACCGAACATTCTCCCCGTCAAACTAAGTTTCACGTGGTCAATACCGTGATCCGTCAATTTCCAAGATTGACTATGTCATCCACATTATTAGAGTGTTTATGGCAATCAAAGCCTGCTACTAGCTTCTTCTTGTCTGTCTGTTTCTCTAAGCTCGTAAGGGGAAGTAAATCAAGCCCCACACGAATACTCTGCCACCGGCATACTGGTCCCGCCGTATCGGGACTCTGATACGAATTGTTGGGTCAAAGCTCACACGGTTTTCTCCAAAAGGCCTCACGCAATTAAAAGATTCTTACACCTTATAGGTTTCCAATCTTTTCAGCTATCAATGTCGGACTTTGTTCGCACACCCAACACTTTTTATAAATTAGAGAATAGTTAGTATGTTCTACTTTCAATTCCCCCCCCCCCCCCCCCCCCCCCCCCACAAATGAAATTCCACTTAAGTTACATAGAAAAGGAAATCCGTGTATCCATACTCCACTACTCTAATCACAAACTAAGGATACAACTATATCCAATTCAGATAGGCAAGGTCGAGATAAGGGTAAGGTCAAGATAGGCAATTCATCTACCTTGATTGTTCCCATTCTGGAAAGAGCAAGATGTTAAACTTCAATTCGGACAGAAGAAAGCGTTCAATGGGAAATGGGATAGGAAAATGGGGAAGAAATACAACGCTTGCCAGCTTGGACCCTTTGCAAATTGGTAGGTACAATTCTATATTCCAAAAGAATAAACAAATATAGCGCATTAGCAGAATTCAGAGGCTGTCTCGTATTTTGTTTTGGATGTATATGCAAAAAGCGTTCCTTAACTAACAGGAATAGCTTACCACTCGGTGCCAGCATCTATTTCGTGGTGGTGAAGGTATTGCTGCTTTGACATAAAAGTGGTGCGCATTAAATGCTAAGTAAATATCTCCTCCATTCCCATCGTGGAGCCTACATTGTACAAAGAGAACACATAATGCCAATTCAGTTGTGGGAAAACAACAGATCATAAATTTTTAATATTGTCAGAGTAAATGCTGGTTGAAAAACTGAAATCAGCTGCAAGTGAAAACTGAGAGAGAAGAAAAACTAGAGAAAAATCAATGCTAAAGAAACAGAGTTCATGAAAGCAGTTTAAAAAGGACTGGTCATCATTGTCCTACATCATCAGCGTGTGAGTGAATTCAAAATGCAGAAACAGAGAGGTGAGCCAATTGTCTTACTAGAAGAAGATCTCAAAGCATGAGAAAAACCAACAGAACAATCTACATTTTAAATAAAAACTACATTTGAGCCTATCCATCATCTAAATATGGAGATTATTGTCAGTTTGTCAATAGGGATTAGTTTCTTACGTAAAGGCAAGGAATCTACTCTCTTCATTGTACCAGTTGTCCTCAAGCCAGGTAATCTCGTTCTGCAAAGGAATTTTTGCTTAGCCATCAGAATAGTCGAATTGAGACTGCAACACTGAGGAGTTAATTTCAGAAAACACTATGTACTACAATGGAACTTCACCTATCTTTATTTAGTGATATTCAAGCTAATTTCATTATTTCAACCGGGCAAAAAAAGAATGATAACAGGCACCAAAAGATTCAAATAGCTAGAAATCTCAAACACCTTGAAGAGAACCATCAGTACTTGAGGGCTCCAACATTGATTAATTCTTCCGAACATGTGAAAAGGAAACAGCTTATACAAGGACTTGTGGGTCATAGATGCGATAACCTAAACTAACTATATGTCATGTGAGGACACACCATGTAAGTCTGTTCCTAGGAGAGGACCCCAAAAAGACTGAGCTTTAGCTTAGTTTCAGTACCCTCAGGTTAAGTCCCACCAACTCCAACCACAAATCAGAAGGTCTAAATAGACATTTGTATCATTTTGATCACATACTCGTGATCATTACTTCACAGGCACTCTTTCATTAGCTTTATCTGTTGTATTCATACTTAAAAACAAAGAATATTGCCACAAATGAAATTACACATACAATTAATTTTACAAATTAAAGACAAGAGTGTTACTCTGATGGTAAGCAACCCCCACTTCCAACCGAGAGGTTGTGAGTTCGAGTCTCCCCAAGAGCAAGGTGGGAAGTTCTTGGAGGGAAGGATGCCGGGGGTCTATTTGGAAACAGCCTCTCTACCCAATGGTAGGGGTAAGATCTGCGTACATACTACCCTCCCCAGACCCACTAAGTGGGATTATACTGGGTTGTTGTTGTTGTTGTCTCTCTCAGTAGTACAACTGCCATTAAAGTTAAATCAGACACCAGGTAGACAACATTATTACCTTGTCAAGGAAATTTTCTTTTTTAAAAACACTGTGAGACTGCCGAAACTTTATCATCTTGGAGAAGAACCTGAAGTGATCATTCTTCTTTGCTTCCAACTGGATTGACAAAGTTCATTGGGTTACATTCAATAAAGGAAAGAAGTTATTACCTGCAATAACAGGAAAGAAGTAACAGCGATGGAGATAACATAATATCATACTTGACCCCACTGGAAATTGTTGATAGCTGTATCATGTCCATAACTGTTATTATTTCCATGGCGGGTATGCCCATATTCATCCCCCATTAGCATCATCGGTGTTCCCTTTATAGCAAACACAAGAATTTAGAAAGAAAGGTAAACTTGCAAAAACATAATAAGGTTAGGACATCTAATACATATATAACACATTAACAAGAAAACTACTGAAGCTAGGGAATAATCAAGGAAAGGTAAGAGTAGCTAATACATTAAGGAATTTAAACGCCCTATACAATCTCGGAAGGCTCAAAAACAAAAAATGCAACCAAACTCAGAACAGCAATAAAGTAAATTGAAATATTAGATTTGGAATCATAGTATGTCAAAATAACCCTTTTTTATGAGGATTTGAGAAACCAATACTTCAACCGAAACTAGCTGAAACAAACATCGAAACATGACATTTGCTATCGCACTATGTCAAAAGTGTGGCCCTAAAATTGTATGGCAGTGTTTTATTTCTTGTTGAACAATGTAGTACAAATTCTGTAACAAATAAACTCAATAAACACACGCGCACACACACACAAAAAATACTACGCCTTAATCCCAAACAAGTTGGGATAGGCTATAGGGATCCTTGTTTCTCCATTTAACATCAACTCATGGAAAAAGAAATTGTGGAACCACTGGATAGCTACTGATTCATTCACAATATCTGCAAGAAAAGAAATGCACATGCTGTTAACTGAGCAGATGAGCATCACACACCTGTGAAATCATCAGTGCCAAATGAAAATTTTTCATTTGCCGCGAACGCAATGCGAAAATATTAGCATCTGAAGTTTCACCTGGAAGACGATACAACAAGATGATAGCCTTTGTGATAGGATTTGAAACAATAACATCAATTACGAAAGAAATCTCCATTTGGGAACTGTTCCAATTAGTAGGTGTAAGTTGCAATAAGATTAAATCTTGTCCTTGCCTCAGTTTAAGAATCTAGTACATACTGTCCACCAATAATACCTGTGAGAAGGCACGGGAGAAGAATATATAATTGATATGTAAACATGATACAATGAGCCCTATATATAATACACATAACCTAGCCTACTCCTAATACAGTTTAGACTAGACTTCTAATACAGTTAGACTTCTAACACTCCCCCTCAAGCTGGTGCATATAAATCATATGTACCGAGCTTGTTACATATGTAGTTAATACGAGGACCAGTGAGGGACTTGGTGAAAATGTCTGCAAGCTGATCATTTGACTTTACAAACTTTGTAGCAATATCTCCCGAGAGTATCTTTTCTCTGATAAAGTGACAGTCAATCTCAATGTGCTTAGTTCTCTCATGGAACACTGGATTTGACGCAATATGAAGAGCTGCTTGATTATCACACACAAGTCCCATCTGACTAACATCACCAAATTTCAGCTCTTTGAGCAACTGTTTGACCCAAACAAGCTCACATGTCGCCATAGCCATTGCTCGATATTCTGCTTCTGCACTAGACCGAGCAACCACATTCTGTTTCTTGCTTTTCCAAGATACCAAATTTCCTCCTACTAAGACACAATATCCAGAAGTAGAACGTCTGTCAGAAGGCGATCCTGCCCAATCAGCATCGGAGTATCCAATAATCTGCTCATGGCCTCGATCCTCAAACAATAAACCTTTACCTGGAGTTGATTTTATATACCGAAGAATGCGAACAACTGCATCCCAATGACTATCACATGGCGAACCCATAAACTGGCTCACAACACTCACAGGAAAGGAAATGTCAGGTCTTGTCACTGTAAGATAATTTAGTTTACCAACTAACCGCCTATATCTTTCAGGATCGTTAAGAGGCTCCCCCTGTCCTGGAAGAAGTTTAGAATTCGGATCCATTGGAGTGTCAACAGGTTTACAACCTGTCATTCCTGTCTCCTCAAGAATATCTAAGGCATACTTCCGTTGTGAGATCACAATACCAGAGCTAGACTGTGCGACCTCAATACCCAGAAAATACTTTAGTGTGCCCAGATCCTTAGTCTGAAAGTGTTGAAAGAGATGCTGCTTCAATTTAGTAATACCATCCTGGTCATTGCCGGTAATAACGATGTCGTCAACATAGACCACTAGATAAATACAGAGACGTGAATCAGAATGCCGATAGAATACAGAGTGCTCAGCTTCACTCCGAGTCATGCCAAAGTCCTGGATAACAGTGCTAAACTTACCAAACCAGGCTCGAGGAGACTGCTTTAGACCATAAAGTGACCGACGCAAGCGACATACAAGGCCACGAGACTCCCCCGGAGCAACAAACCCAGGTGGTTGCTCCATATAAACTTCATCCTCAAGGTCACCGTGTAAAAATGCATTTTTAATGTCCAGCTGATACAGGGGCCAATGGCAAACAGCAGCCATAGAGAGAAAAAGGCGGACTGATGCTATCTTAGCCACTGGAGAGAAGGTATCACTGTAATCAAGCCCAAATATCTGATTATACCCCTTGGCCACAAGACGAGCCTTAAGACGATCAACCTTACCATCTGGACCAACCTTGACTGCATACACCCAACGACAACCAACAGTAGATTTATCCGAAGGAAGAGGGACGAGCTCCCAAGTACCACTCGCATGTAAAGCAGACATCTCGTCAGTCATAGCCTGTCGCCACCCTGGATGAGACAATGCTTCACCTGTAGACTTAGGGAGGGCAACAGAGGACAAAGAAGATAGAAAAGCATAATAGGGTGATGACAAACGATGATAACTTAAACCAATATAATGGGGATTAGGATTAAGGGTGGTCCGTATACCTTTCCGAAGTGCAATCGGAAGAGACAAGTCCGCAGTAGGAGCAGGGTCAGGTGCAGGAAGTGAATCAGCCGGGCCGGATGTTGGGCGAGGACGACGATGATATGTCAAGAGTGGAGTGTCTTGTGCATGGAGTCTAGGAGGAGCCACAGTAGGTGGTCCAACGTTCGGAATGGGTAAGACTTCTGTAGCGGAAGGTGAAGGAGGAGATATAGACTCCCTAAAGGCCGGTATAGGTAAAACTTCAGATATAGCCAGATGGTCAGAATGGTCAGAAGAGGTAAAGAAAGGCTTAGACTCAAAAAATGTGACATCGGCTGACATAAGGTACCTACGAATATCAGGTGAATAACAACGATAGCCCTTCTGAACACGAGAATAACCAAGGAAGACACACTTGAGAGCACGAGGAGCTAACTTATCTTTCCCAGGAGCTAAGTTATGAACGAAACAAGTGCTCCCAAACACACGAGGGGGGACAGAGTATAAGGGTGACTGAGGAAACAATACCTCATGCGGAATCTGATTTTGGATGGGAGATGAAGGCATCCGATTAACCAAATAACAAGATGTGAGAACTGCATCGCCCCAAAAACGCAGCGGAACATGAGATGCAATGAGAAGTGTGCGAGCAGTCTCAATAATGTGCCTATTCTTTCTTTCTGCAACCCCATTTTGCTGAGGGGTATAAGGACAAGAGGTTTGATGAATAATTCCATGAGAGGACATAAATTGCTGAAATTGAGAGGACAAATATTCTAAGGCATTATCACTGCGAAGGGTGCGAATAGAAACACCAAATTGATTTTTAATTTCAGCACAAAAATTTTGGAATATAGAAAACAACTCAGAACGATCTTTCATTAAGAAAATCCAAGTACATCTTGAATGATCATCAATGAAACTAACAAAATAACGAAATCCTAAGGTTGAACATACTCTACTAGGACCCCATATATCCGAATGAACTAAAGAAAAAACAGACTCTGCACGACTCTCAATACTACGAGGAAAGGAGGCGCAGGTATGTTTCCCGAGCTAACATGACTCACACTCTAATGTGGATAAACTGGACAAACGAGGCACCATCTTCTGAAGTTTGGACAAGCTAGGATGTCCTAAACGACTGTGAAGTAGGTCTGGAGGATCTGCAGCTAGACAGGCCTTAGAGGATGTTAGGGAGTTAAGGTAGTAGAGTCCGTCTGATTCAAGTCCTGTTCCAATCGTCTGTCCCGTACTGCGGTCCTGCATAATAAAAGAGTCATCAATAAAGTATATTCCACAATGGAGGGCACGAGTCAAACGACTCACAGATGCAAGATTAAAAGGACAGCCAGGGACATAAAGGACGGAATCTAGAGTGACAGAGGGTAGAGGAGTTGCTTGTCCAACTCCTTTTGCTTTAGTTTGAGACCCATTAGCTAAGGTAACGTTGGGAAGAAACTGTGAATACGTAATATCTGACAAAAGGGATTTATTACCAGAGATATGATCAGAAGCAGCTGAGTCCACCACCCATTGTTCAAGAGGACTAGACTGGGAAACACAAGCAAAAGAATTACCAGCAACAGAAGTATCAGGCTGAGCAACAGTGGCTACTTGTGGAGACGTCTGCTTACTTGCTCGATATTTAAGGAACTCATTATACTCCCTTTCAGATACAGAAAATCCCTGGTTACCTGTAGGCTCGGTCTGAGCAACATAAGCATTTTTTGTTGGTCGACCATGTAAAGAATGGCACACATCACGAGTGTGACCAAGTTTATAACAATAAGAACACTTGGGTCTAGATCTTCCAAAACGACCTCCTCCTCGTCTATACTCCATAGTATGAGAAGCCCGATTGTCCACGGATTGGGAGACGAGGATAGATGAATCAAGTGTCTGTGATGAGCTCACTGGGTGACTTGGTGCTGCAGCAAGGCGAAGTAAGCGAGAAAATAATTCATCAACTGTGGGGACAGTCGGACTAGCCAAAATCTGATCGCGTACTGAGTCAAGATCATTAGGAAGCCCAGCAAGAGTAAGAACTAGAAACAGCTTTTGTCGTTGCTCTTGCTGCTTTGCAACGCTAGCAGAAACTGGCATCAACGTCTCAAATTCCTCCATAACTGCCTGCACTTGACCCAAGTAAGTAGACATATCCAATTCCTGTTTCTTCAAATTTGTCATCCGCGATATCACGTCATAGAAACGAGATATGTCATTAGTGTATAAAGTACGAGCCTTTTCCCAAACCAAATAACATTTTTGGAATGGACGAAACAAGGGCATCAACTTGGAATCAATAGATCGCCACAAAATACTGCATAACTGAGCATCAATCTTCTCCCAATGTGCTTTGGCTTTTGCATCTCCGTCACCAGACTCTTTGGTTAGATGATCCTGAACACCTTGGCCTTTACACCACAACTCGACAGACGAAGCCCAAGCTAGGTAGTTTGAACCTCCCATTAAAGGTTCTGAGGTAATCATAATACCGGAACTGCCAGAACCCTGGTTTTTAGGCCCGAAAGCATCTAGTCCCAAAGACATCGTTGGATTATCAACTGAAAACTCGCTGAAACTGAACAGAGGACTGAAAACTGGTGCTACCGGAAAACAGGAACACTGTAGCTGCCGGAAAGGCACTGTAGCTGCCGGAAAAGCACTGTAGCTGCCGGAAAAATTCAAAGTTGTCGGAATTGAAAAGTAAAAATATGGATAGGCTCGGATTTCAAGTAGGAGCAAACTGTCCTGAAGAAATATTGGCCGGAAAGTACTGTAGCTGCCGGAAAAATCACTGTAGGTCGCCGGAAAAAATCAAAGTTGTCGGAATCGAACAAAAAGTGGATGGGTAGGGTCGGAATTATATTCCGACTAAACTGTCCTTCTGGAGCGATCGGAAAAAGTGGCCGGAAAGGCTCTCACGCGCCGGCGCGTGGGCTTCACGCGCCGAGGGTCCTGCCGCGCGTGGGGGCGCGTGAAGCGTCGGTTTCCGGTGATTTTTTCTGGGGTTGGTCGGAATTCTCTCCCAAACCTCGTGGTGGTCTCGGATTTTGCACAACACCAACAGAAAAGGTAGTTTAGGTTACGGACAGCTTGTTAAGTCGCCGGAAAATTGCACGGCGACGAGGTCTTCTTCCCGGAAATAGCTGGAATGACGCACAGCTATACTATTCTCACCAAAGCTCTGATACCATGTGAGAAGGCACGGGAGAAGAATATATAATTGATATGTAAACATGATACAATGAGCCCTATATATAATACACATAACCTAGCCTACTCCTAATACAGTTTAGACTAGACTTCTAATACAGTTAGACTTCTAACAATACCCAGTCGTAAAAGAGGGGGGGGGGGCTCGGTATACAAGTGGACAAAGGTAGTTTTACTAAAGCCAAAAATTAGTATGCTTCGCTGTCAAGGCATTATTATCTATATTAAAAGGATTGAATTATTCACTTCATCATATTATACCGTTCTATTCTTTGAGCCGACACTCTCTTTTTGGCTGCTGTATCCAGCTAGGTTCTTCCCACAAGCATCTGCCTTAGATACAGTATTCTCTTCATTCTTGGAGGACAGAAATAACCATTTTGTATATTTAAAACTAATCATTTTACTAGTGTGAGCAAAAACGTCATATTCATGCTCCCACTTCTTTTTTGCCACATCACTGCTGGCTACAACATAATAATCCATTGTCTTTTTTCTAACTTGAACCGATAGAAGAAAGAAAAAGTGGAAGCCAAGATACGACAAATGATATCTCATTGCAATGTCATTTGGATTAGTTTCCAAACAACAGACAACTCCCCGCACCTTTATTACACCCTCTATCCCTATTTATGTGACACATTTTTCTTTTTAGCCAGTCCCAAAAAG
>JAXGFW010000404.1:0-14000 GCA_034376525.1 Nicotiana benthamiana | reverse complement strand
TGTAGTATCTTGTGACGATCTATTGATTTCCAAGTTGATACCCTTGTTCCGTCCATTCCAGACATGTTATTTAGTTTGGGAAAAGGCTCGTAATTTATACACTGATGACATCTTGTTTCTATGATGTAATATCGGAAATGACAAGCTTGAAGAAACAAGAATTGGATATGTCTACTTACTTGGGACAAGTACAGGCAGTCATGGAAGAATTTGAGATGCTGATGCCAGTTTCTGCTAGTATTGAAAAGCAACAAGAGCAACGACAGAAATGTTTCTATTTCTTACACTAGCTGGACTCTCTAATGACCTTGATTTAGTACGTGACCAGATTTTGGCTAGTCCGGCTGTCCCCACAGTTGATGAACTATTCCCTCGATTACTTCGCCTTGCTGCAGCACCAAGTTACCCAGTGAGCTCACAGACACTTGACTCATCTGTCCTTGTATCCCAGTCAGTGGAAAATCGGGCATCTCATACTATGGAGAGTAGACGAGGAGGAGGTCGTTTTGGAAGATCTAGACCCAAGTGCTCTTATTGTCATAAACTTGGACACACTCGTGATGTGTGCTATTCTTTGCCTGGCCGCCCAGCCAAATATGCTTATGTTGCTCAGATTGAGACTACAGGTAACCAGGGATTTTCTTTATCTGAAGGGGAGTATAATGAGTTCCTTGAGTATCGAGCAAGTAAGCAGACATCTCCACAAGTAGCTTCTCTTGCTCAGACTAATAATTCTGTTGCTGGTAATTCTTTTGCTTTTGTTTCCCAGTCTAGTACTCTTGGATAATGGGTTGTGGACTCAGCCGCTTCTGATCATATTTATGGTAATAAATCACTTTTGTCAAATATTGTGTATTCACAGTCTCTTCCCATTTTTACTTTAGCCAATGGGTCTCAAACCAAAGCAAAAGGAGTTGGACAAGTGACTCCCCTACCCTCTGCCACTCTAGATTCCATTCTCTATATCCCTGTCTGTTCTTTTAATCTTGCATTTGTTAGTCGTTTGACTTGTGCTCTCCATTGTGGTATATATTTTATTGATGATTCCTTTATTATGTAAGATCGCAGTATGATGCAGACGATTGGAACTTGACTTGAATCAGAAGGCCTTTACTACCTTAACTCACTAAAATCCTCCAAGGCATGTCTAGTTACAGATCCTCCGGACCTAATTCTCATACGTTTAGGACATCCATGCTTATCGAAGCTTCAGAAGATGGTGCCTAGTTTGTCTAGTTTATCCACATTAGAGTGTGAGTCATGTCAGCTCGGGAAACATACCGAGCCTCCTTTCCTCGTAGTATTGAGAGTCATGCAGAGTCTGTTTTTTCTTTAGTTCATTATGATATATGGGGTCCTAGTAGAGTCTGTTCAACCTTGGGGTTTCGTTATTTTGTTAGTTTCATTGATGATCATTCAAGATGTACTTAGATTTTCTTAATGAAAGATCGCTCTGAGTTGTTTTCTATTTTTCAGAATTTTGTGCTGAAATTAAAAATCAATTTGGTGTTTCTATTCGTAGTTTTCGCAGTGATAATGCCTTAGACCCCTCAAGGAATTATTCATCAGACCTCTTGTCCTTATACCACTCAGCAAAATGGAGTTGTAGAGAGAATGAATAGGCATATCATTGAGACTGCTCGCACACTTCTCATTGAGTCTCATGTTCCGCTGTGTTTTTGGGGCGATGCAGTTCTCACAGATTGTTATTTAGTTAATCGGATGTCTTCTTCTCCCATACAGAATCAGATACCGTATGCAGTATTGTTTACTCAATCACCCTTATACTCTGTTCCCCCTCGTGTTTTTGGGAGCACTTGTTTCGTTCATAACTTAGCCCCCGGGAAAGATAAGTTAGCTCCTCGTGCTCTCAAGTGTGTCTTCCTTGGTTATTCTCGTGTTCAGAAGGGATATCGTTGTTACTCACCTGATCTTCATAGGTACTTTATGTCCTCCGACGTCACATTTTTTGAGTCTATACATTTCTTTACCTCTTCTGACCATTCTGACCACCTTGATATATCTGAGATCCTATCTATACCGACCTTTACGGAGTCTACTATAGCTACTCCTTCACCTTCCGCCACAGAAGTCTTACCTGAGTCTACTATAGCTCCTCCTTTACCTTCCACTACTGAAGTCTTACCTATTCCAACAGCTGCGGAGTGTAGTATGGCTCCTCTTAGACTCCCCGTCACAGGAACACCGCTTTTGACATATCATCTTCGTTCGCACCTAGCATCAGGCCCAGCCGATTCACGTTCTGCACCTGACCCTGCTCCTACTGCGGACTTGTCTCTTCCTAGTACACCGATTGCACTTCAGAAAGGTATACGGACCACCCTTAGTCCTAATCCCTATTATGTCGGTCTTAGTTATCATCATTTGTCATCCCTTTGTTATGCTTTTCTATCTTTTTTGTCCTTTGTTTCCATCCCCATGTCTACTGGTGAAGCATTGTCTCATCCAGGATGGCGACATGCTATGATTGACGAGATGTCTGCTTTACATACGAGTGGTACTTGGGAGCTCGTCCCTCTTCCTTCAGGTAAATCTACTGTTGGTTGTCGTTAGGTGTATGAAGTCAAGGTTGGTCCGGATGGTAAGGTTGATCGTCTTAAGGCTCGTCTTGTTGCCAAGGGATATACTCAGATATTTAGGCTTGATTACAGTAATACCTTCTCTCCCGTGGCTAAGATAGCTTCAGTCCGCCTTTTTCTCTCCATAGCTGTTGTTCGCCATTGGCCCTTCTATCAGCTGGACATTAAGAATGCTTTTTTATAGGGTGACCTTGAGGATGAAGTTTATATGGAGCAACCACCTGGGTTTGTTGCTCAAGGGGAGTCTCGTGGCCTTGTATGTCGCTTGCGCTGGTCACCTTATGGTCTAAAGCAGTCTCATCGAACCTGGTTTTTGGTAAGTTCAGCACAGTTATCCAGGAATTTGTCATGATTCAGATTGAAGTTAATCACTTTGTATTCTATCGATATTCTGCTGAGTCTTTGTATTTATCTGGTGGTCTATGTTGACATTGTTATTACCGGCAATGACCAGTATGGTATTACGAAATTGAAGCTACATCTCTTTCAACACTTTCAGACTAAGGATCTGGGCAAACTAAAGTATTTTCTGGGTATTAAGGTCACTCAATCTAGCTCAGGTATTGTGGTCTCACAACGAAAGTATACCTTAGATATTCTTGAGGAGACAGGAATGATAGGTTGTAGACCTGTTGACACTCTGATGGATCCGAATTCTAACCTTCTGCCAGGACAGGGGGAGCCGCTTAGCGATCCTACAAGATATAGACGGTTGGTTGGTAAATTAAATTATCTTACAGTGGAAAGCCCTGACATTTCCTTTTCTGTGAGTGTTGTGAGTCAGTTTATGGGTTCTCCGTGTGATAGTCATTGGGATGCAGTTGTTCGCATTCTTCGGTATATAAAATCAGCTTCACGCAAAGGTTTATTGTTTGAGGATAGCGACCATGAACAGATCGTTGGATACTCAGATGCTGATTGGGCAGGATCACCTTCTGATAGACGTTCTACGTCTAGATATCGTGTCTTAGTAGGAGGAAATTTGGTGTCGTGGAAGAGCAAGAAACAGAATGTGGTTGCTCGGTCTAGTGCAGAAGCAGAATATCGAGCGATGGCTATGGTAACATGTGAGCTAATTTGGATCAAACAGTTGCTCAAATAGTTGAAATTTGGTGAGATTAGTCAGATGAGACTTGTGTGTGATAATCAAGCTGCTCTTCATATTGCATCAAATCCAGTGTTCCATGAGAGAACTACACATTGAGATTGACTGTCACTTTGTTAGAAAAAAGATATTCTCGGGAGATATTGCTACAAAGTTTGTGAAGTCGAATGATCAGCTTGCAGATATTTTCACCAAGTCCCTCACTGATCCTCGTATTAACTACATACATATGATTTGTATGTATCAGCTTGAGGGGGAGTGGTAGAATAATAGTGTAAATAGGAGTAAATAACCCTAATCCAATATGTATTAGGAGTAGGATATGTTATGTGTGTATATATAGGACTCATTGTATCATTGTAAATATTATATCAATAATATTTTTCTCCCGTGCATTCTCACAGTAAATAAGACTTTTATTACCAAGTAGAGAAATGTACAGTTGCCAAAGAAGGGGGAAAAAAAGAAGCAAAACTGGCAGTCTGGTTAGCTGGACACAAGTCCCCATTCCCAGCAAAACTACTCATCCTCTATCATCATATACTTCTACTGCTAAGGATAAAAATCCAAAGTATTTAATTTTTTTCCAAGTTTGCTCTTCCCGCAGCCTCTACAGAACATCTTGTACCATGCTCTTAAGTATGACGGGCGGAGATCTCTGCTTGTGCCGGAAGATACACAAGTTTCTCTCTTGCCAAATATAGTAGACAGAACCAGTCGATGACATTCTAAAGATATCAACCGGTGGGTTGTTACTTCTCATCTCCCTGCTTGCCCAGTCTATTTCATCATGCCATATCATTACAGCTCTATGTTTGCCTTGCCGTTGTAGTAATCTGTATTATTGCTCCTTTGAGAATTCACATTTAAAAAACAGATGATTAAGACATTCTTGTTCTTTGTAGCAGAGTATACAAGTTTGGTCCACAATGATTCCCCATTTTGTCAATCTATCCTGTGTGCTTAGTCTTCTCTGTATTTCCAGGTTCAAAATAAACAACCATCTAGGAGTAGAACGGTTGTTACACATGAGCTTTTTCCAGGGTACTTTTACAGACTCACCTCTCATCTTCTGGTACATCTTTTTGGTAGAGGTCTTCAGTTGAGACATTTCAGTCATTCTCATTCCAGTTTCCTGTAAGTACTTTTTAGCTTTAAGAATCTTAGTCAGAATCCAAGAAGCTTGTTGTGGCTCCACTTCCCATATTTGCCTCCCCTTCCCATAGTAAATGTGAACCCACCTCACCCATAACTTGTCTTTTTTTGTACATAGATTCCATAAAAGCTTGCAGACTGCAGCTTTATTCCATGTCTCAATGTGTAATACATTGAAATCACCGGCTGTTCTAGGCCAACATACTCTGTCCCAGGCTAATGGGGCTTTCCTTCTCATCTCCACACCACCACCCCATAAGAAGTTCCTACGAGTTGGGAGTACAAAAATTTGAGACCAGTAGACTTGGATGGAGAATAAGACAGTTTTGATTAGCTGCAACCTCTCCGAGTAAGAAAGAAACTTGGAGGTCCAGGATGTTATTTTCCCGGCATCTTATCCACGAGGGATAGTATTGCATCACAGGAAGTCTTTTAGCGTTTAAAGGCACACCAAGGTACCTGATAGGAATATCACCTTGTACCACATTGTCAACGCTCCCAAGGAAAATAGCGCTCTTGTCAACATTAGCACTAGTCCCGAACAATTGGAAATTTTGAGAAGCAATTAAAGAGCATTTGAATAGATATCAAGTCTCCTCTGCAAAACAACAAAAGATCATCTGCAAAACCTAATTGAATTAGTTGTAATTTGCTAGATTCTTTTGCATATAAAATGAAAATAGAGACAACTGGACGCCTTTTCACCACTTTCTTTGTAATAGTAACATGTGTAACTGCTACAAAATGCATTTTAGGTACCTCAACCACAAGGACGTGGCGGGTTTCCTCCCTATTTGGAAGCCGAGGATCATCAGTAGGGAATTCATCTAAGAGACATGCTGCTGAAGTGGTGCATGATATTGACCAGGCACCCCCTGTTATACAATTGAAAAATGTAAGTGCATACTAATCAAGTACATATCAAAAAAGAGAGAAACGACAGACACCCCCTGTTATACAATTGAAAAATGTAAGTGCATACTAATCAAGTACATATCATAAAAGAGAAACGACAGACCTGGTGATGAAATATCTTATCTTAGTGATTCACCATCTTACTTTCTCTTTTTAGCCGCCATCAATCTTGAGGCCTGGAGAAACTGAAACAGAGTACCAAGTGGAGATTGTAGTGACGAAAATACTCATAACATCGTACTATGATATTGTGAGGAGGAATATACAGGATTTGGTTCCAAAAGCTATTATGCATTATCTGGTAACTTCTCCCCCTCCATTTTAATGCTTTGGTTATATATTATGTAGCCAATATTAAGTATATCTGTACATGTTTTTTGTTGCGCTGTGTGTATAGCACTCTGCACAGGCATTTGCCCTTTTGTTATCACTCACTGCTGATTTTCTCCAGGTCAATCATGCTAAGAGGCATCTTCTTGGCACGTTCATAGAGAAATTGTACCGGTATGCTCATTGGGAACAAGTATTTCTCTTTCATGTTATTTGATTTTGGGATCTTATAAATCCCACAAAGATGGATTTGACATCCTTGTTAGACTTGTAACCTGTATGCTGCAGAATCTGAAAACATTCTCTTACCTGAATTAGGAGTACCTCCTCATAAGCAGACAACTCATTCTCAGCTTGTGCTTGTTTCTAATCCGATAGGTGGAGTTCCTATGACCTGAGTCAATTCTGCTTCTGGTTGTTGTCTTAGGTTTCCGGCTTATTGTTTTGTTTGATTAATCAGTTTGAGCAATCTTTCTTTTTTGGCGTTTCTTGTTAAGATTTTTGCATTTTTAGATTACAACTATCATGATATTTATATCTTTTAGAAAGAATACTTGGTAGAATTGCAACATAATATGGAGAGCCAAACCAGCAATTTCATGAGCTGGAATTGCCAAACCTGGCTCGACCTTCACAAACGTTGTCTTGTTCGTATGTGGGGCTGTAGATCAACTCATTGTTATGACTTGTCCCTCTCCTTTTTTTTTTGGGGTTGTGGCGTTTCTCTTAAGTGAATTATGGAGGGAAGTCTGTAAGCCATGGATCAATGTAGAATTACCTTGTTTATGTGCTTACTTCGAGTTATGACCACTTCTGATCATTTCTCTGCCTCTCCTTGAGTCACCCACAGAGAGAACCTTTTTGAAGATTTGCTGCAAGAGCACGACGAAGTTGTCACTAAGAGGAGGAGGACTTTAGAGATGTGTCATGCTCTGCAACAAGCTGTCGAGGTTAGTTATTTTGATAATTACAAGACTAATCTTGCTACTGTTTTAACCAGAAATCAGGTATCTTTGGGACCATAGGAATTGCAACAGGCAACAGTGACTTGTTTACCTTGAGAAAGACGTACAAACAGTGTGTTAAGATTGTTTTTTATGTGGTTTGTGTATATGTATGGTGCCAAGAAAATGCAGATTTTGGTGCAGGCCTAGTGAGAGCATGTTCCCAAGATCCTATTTCCGTTCTGATTTCAGAATTCTACTCGTGATATCAGTATTATATTAAATTTGTTCTGCCTGAAACTTCTTCGTATCTCTTGTTTCCAAGTATATTTGCCAAAATACAAATAGAATCGTAAATCTGAAACTTTCATTTGCTTGTTTTTTTTTGTTTAGACACTCGATGAGTTTGTTGCTGATATTTCTACACAAAGGTCAAGTGAGAGCATGAATGCATCGCCAAAATTTTCTTCGTCAGACTTTTACTCAAATTCAAGATCTTAACATCTAGGTAATCTGGATCTTGTATAATACTCCAAGAGTTAATGTGTCATTGCCTCCATCTGTAGCCACTGCTTGTTCATTCGAGGACTTCAGTACCAAGCGAGAGTCCACATTTTTGGTGACATGTCACCTGATGGAACTATTGAAGCATCTATTAGATAGATAAACTTGTATATAGTAGCATCTGTTGTGACTTACTTGTAGAGTAGTATCTGTTATGGAGACATTGTCGTTTTGCTCCAACGATTACAATCACAGTGTTTTCTTCTGATTTCTGCTCTCTGCTAGGTAGGTGGGTTATATACTTATATATGTAGCTTCCACAGTTTACTGTTTCTTCCATTTTCTTCCTCTCATCGAGCTTGGCTTGTCATAATAAATAGTGGGATGCTGTTTGTTGAAGTTCTATTTGAGAGATGTTAATGTTCATCTTATGGGATTAGACTTGAATGATATGTAATCCTTCTATCAGAAATTAAACGTCAGTATATTTCGTTGGTTATATCCCTAATTAATTTTACTGATTACAAGAATTAGTTTATGACAGTATATTATGTTAGTAATAGATTCTGTAGTAAACTGCAGCTTGATTAATGGTCTAATCACTCCAGACCTAAATTATCTGTCCTACTTTTTGTTCTGTGATGTCCTATACTTTTGTTAACTTTTTCTAGATGAAAGCTCTTTAAACCTTATTTTTTTTCTATTTGTCAAAATATATTTTGGGATCTATTTTTATTTTAAAAAGTTTTATTCTTTGAAAGAATAGGTTTATCGCTATATTTTAGATCAACTTTTATATAAATATGAAACATCTTATCTTAACTGTCAAAATGAAAATGCAGTTCTGTTATAGCTGGAAAAGATTCTTTCTATATATATCCAACTTTATTCTCTTATGCATTTACTATTTTAATTTTGTTTGAAGAGATTTTTACTAATGTGATAATCACACTATGACTGTCGTATCGAAACCAAATCATCACATTGACGTAACAAGAATTCCAAAAATAACTGTGACAAAAGCCTCACAGGATTTCTAAATTGACAATAATATTGGCTTTGTATTAAAAGTTTAGGAATTCAGTAATTTTTGGGTTTCTTAAAGATTTGAAAAGAGGCCCCCTTTTTTTATTTATTATTATTTTTTAATCCCTCCCTAGTTATTTTATTATGCAAATATAACTGAAATACACTTATTGAAAAGACTCCAGAATTGAGTTCGCAGAATTCAACTTTTGACACTTGAAAACAATTGCTAACTTATATTTTTACAGCTCTAATTCCAAGAAAAGAAAAGGTCAAGCTAAAATTGCTAGACGAACAAGCTATAATGAAAGCAAAATTTGCAAATAAGCGTAGATGAAATAAAGATGATAATACTTCTACGCAAAAATGAGTTTTTGTCAAATTAATTAAGTAAAAAGTTAATGTACTAGATTAAAATTTCTGATGCACTTTTTCTCTCCTATTTTAGTTTTGAATTGTTATAAGATGAAAAATTAAAGTGCACACAGACAGTAATTGGCTTTTTCGGTGTATATTTTTTGTTTATATTCCCTTGTATTTTAAGAGAAATTTTTTTAGATGAAGCATTTTTATAAGTCCAAAAGATTTCTGAAAGATCTAATCCGATAGAGATTTCACGGTAAGCATAAAAATGTAGTTTCAACTAATATTTAAATTACGAGCACTATGTATTTCTTTCAAGAAATTCTATATTATTTTCTTCAACGACCTTCAAAGATGATTACAATTTTGAGCAATTAGATTTCTCTTGTTTTTTTTCACTTGAGAAATTTCCTTGAAGTATCGCGACCGCCCATTTAGCACAGTTTCGATTGTTAAAGCATTCGCCAATATTCACAAAAGGGTCAAATGGGTATGTGTTATTTTCTAATCTCTTCATCCAAAAAGCGTTTAGTAGTAGAAGAAGAGAAAAAAACACATTATTATGAGGAGAAGTTACACAATTTCCTTTTTTTAACCATTATTTTCAAACATCTTTAATTATATTATTAATCATAAAATATTATGATTTATATACTTGTATTTTTTAATACAACTTCCAAATATAAACAATAACAACAACCCAGTATAGTCCCACTTAGTGGGGTCTGGGGAGGGTAGTGTGTACGCATACCTTACCCCTATCCTTGGGTAGAGAGGCTGTTTCCAAATAGACCCCCGGCATCCTTCCCTCCAAGAACTTCCCACCTTGCTATTAGGGAGACTCGAACTCACAACTTCCAAATACGTAGCGTTTATTATACAATAAATAAGAGATTGACATCTGAATTCACTCTGAAAATTACTTGAGTGACCCCTGCTTCAAACTCCATCACTAGTATGGAAATACGTATTCAAAATTTAAAGGTTTTCGATCGCATCAATTATATTCCTCCGTGCGGCTAATTTTCTGCACATAACCTGAAATTGGAAAATACTTGTTTGCCGTTGTAAATAAAGAGGTGATTTTTTTCCATCCACTTAAATTTTAATAGACAAAGCTGCCTAATATTTGTGCTGGTAAAAGATAATAAAAAATTTAATAAAATAATTAAAATTTTAGTCGAGGTTCGCTCAAGCTGACTTTAAGTATTGGCCACCTTATGAACTGCCAACTGCTCTTTGACAAACAAAAATCCAAAAAAGCCACTGCATGCTGCCCGTAATTAGCATCCACTCCCCTTAATCATGCCAATGCAGAATAGTAAATGGTGGGTAAAGGGTGGTTAGTCGTAAAATAACGACTGAAAATACTAACATACACTTCAGATATAATATTATTTGGTAGAAAAAAATATTTTCCTGAAAAATAAATGGTTTTTTTACTTATGTTTTAATATTTGGTTAGGTAAAAAAATATTTTTTTGACAAATATATGATTTAGACAAATACTATAAAGGACAAAATGAATAAGAATAGAGGAAGGTAATGGATTGGGGTCTAAGAGCTGGGTGATGGTGGCGAGCTAGAGCAGGGATGGGGTGAGGCGGGGGGTGGGGGTTAGCGGTGGTGGACTGGGGTTGGGGGACTGGGGTGGGCAACAGGGAGGGTGGGGTGAGCAGGTGTGGGGGTGAAGGGTTGAGGGTGAGGTAAAATGTTAAAAAGGAATTTTCGAAAATACATTCCTTCTTTTAGTAGAGAAGTCAATAGAAGAAAAAATGAGTTCACAAAAAAGATATTTTTAAATATTTAAATTCATCAAATATAAAAAAAAATTTCGTGCCAAACACACCCTGAATGTAAATTTTTTTGCTACTGTTCATAAAGAAGCTAAAAGAAGAATATTGTTATGAGTTGACCGTCACCTTTTGGTGTCGGAAATAAGAAGAATCCATGCTGCCACAAAGATTTTTTAAATGTGAACTTATTTTTTTTAGTTAATGCTAAAAAGTAATTTTTTTATATTTAAAAATAATATATTTTTATATAATAATTTATAACTACATAAAATATGCGTGTCTCGTTTTATATTATAAATTTAAAAATTTTCTATTTTTATGTCCAGTTAAATAAATTCTCATAAATTAAAACGTGTGATCATCTAGAGAGATTTTTCATCAATACTGGCGAGCAACTATAGAGAAAGATTTGTCATCAGAAAATTTCTTTATTTTAATTTTCAAAAATTAAAAAAAAAACAAATTGTATCTTTAACGAAAAAGAAAAGGGTACAAACTACCTGAAACTATAATAATCGTCCCCACGAGTGCCAGCACATATCTATCAAATCATTCTAAAAGAGCAAATAATCGAATTACAGCAATTCCTAAAATAAAGACAAAACATTCATAACCAAGCCAATGAATACACTAAACTAAAACACCACGATTTTCATTTGTTTTCTTATCTACAATTATTTTTCCAAAATCCAAATAATTGAACAAAATAGATGAACAGAAGTTGGTAAAAGCATTGATTCAGATTCCACCCACTTTAGGATAATGACAGTTCATTTCAAAAAGATTCTCTCCAACTGGATTCCACAAGATGCTTTCTTTAATTTTTCAAGAGATCAATACTTTTACCTAGCAGTTTCTTTCACAAAAATCATATCAACGTCGTGGAAATTTCATATATTTTCGTATTATCGAATATAAATAATTTTAAATATTTTTGCGGCTACCAAATATACATCGTTTCAAATTACTCCAAGTCCATGGCCTTTTTGGTAAGTGCATTATGGTATCCTTAATGTATCTTAAACAATCCAAGTCGTAGTTGTTTGTAGGGAAGGATATGCATAAATGGAGCGAGGTCAGGTAAGGCCTAAGCGAGACAGAGCCAATTTACGCACATTTCTTTTTATAGTAGTAGTACCTACTTAGTATCTCTCACAAATACAAATGTCCAATGCTCACTGAATGCATGTTAATATGTTTTATCCTAGAGCTCAATAGTTAGTTGTAGAAAGTCACTTTTAAGAGCTGTTATTTAGGTATTAGTCATTGCATTTTGAATTTTAATTTTTTAGTTTAATTTTTCAGGACAAAAATGTCCTAAAGATTGAACTTCTAATTTAAAATTTCTCGACAAAATAAGTATTGATTAGTCTCTAAATAGAATTTCTGAAAATAACTATTTATGCACTTGACCTTCAATACTTTCTTTGCCAATTTAAATTGTGATACACAATAGCAATAATAATAATATACCCATTGTATTCTTACAAGTGAGCTTTGATCCATTGCGATAAAGCGGAGAAACAAAAATGTTGGTAATTATGAATTTTCATTATCAGGAAAATATTTACAAATTGTTTCAAAACCTCATCCTTAGCATACTTCATTTTCTTTTAAGCATACAAAGATAAAAGCTATACATTGTGTTGTATCCTCTAATCCCTCTGGCTAGGGTAATAATCTAGATGCTTCAATACTTGCGTCATTTTCTTTCTCATTCTTCCTTTGCAGTGTATATTTTGAATAGTCGGCTTCACTATAATAGTTGCTGGCCTTATTTTTTGTTGAAAATTTTTGCTAATCCTATCTAACCACGTATAGTACGCATTACCTGCTAGGGCTATGCGATATATTTGTATTCGGAAACTATTGCCAGATGCATTTTTTGAGCCTATTTAACTTCTTCCTTTCATCCCGTAGCTTGTCTCTAAGTTCCCTGCAAGTCGAGTATTTTTCGCCATATTTGAGAAGTGGTTGAACATTTAAAGAGTAGATGCAGAATATCTTCTTCCTCACTGTCACATAGTGCACATGTTGTGGCATCACCATGTTCCATTTCTTCAATCTCATCTTAGTGTAGAGTCTATCCTGTAGTGAAAGATACAATATGAACAACCATCTAGAACAGCCCTGGTTATTACAGATCAATTTCCTTGCACTTTAGGATATTTGTCTCTCATCTTGCTATACACTATCTTGATAGCATATTTTTCACCTTTTAGGAACTCCTCTACAGTTACCCATGCTCCTCCAAGTACTGCTTAGCTTTTAAGATTTTCTGTATTAACCATAATGCTTGTGGAGCATAGTTTTCCCATACTTGAGCCACTTTTATATAGTAACTATGCACCCATTGAACCCACAACCTATATTTCTTCTTACATAAGTTCCAGAAATGTTTAAGAATAGCAGCTTTATTCTATGTGTATATATCAACTATGTTGAGACCCCTTGTTGATTTTGGTAAGCAAATTTTGTCCCATGCTATTAGAGCCTTCTTTGTGCATTCATTATTCCCATTCCATAAGAATCTTCTACATATCTATTCAATCTTTTGCATCACCTTTTTTGGTAATATGAAAATTTGCGACCAGAATTGATGAATAGCTATAAGCTCACTTCTAATCAGATGTAATCTCCCAGCATAAGATAGCATTTTTGCTATCCATGAAGTCACTCTTCCCACCATCCTTTCCAGAAGTGGATGGCATTGTCCAATAGTTAGCCTTTTTGAACTCAATGGCACTCCCAAGTATATGAAAGGTAGAGTTCCCACAGAAAAACCTAGCTCATTTATAATTTGATCTTGAATCTGTTTTGGCACCCCTCCAAAATACACATCACCTTTCCCTTGATTTGCAATTAGTCCAGAAGCCATAGAGAATTGCTGGATTTGTTTATATAACAGCTGAGTAGATACCACATTCCTTCTATAAAACGACAACAAATCATCTACAAACCCAGTTGTATTATGTCCAGTTTATCACATTTAGGATCATAGTTGAAATCTGAATTTTCTGCCAAAGTCTTTAATGATCTGCTAAGGTATTCCATGGCAATCACAAACAGAAAAGGTGACAAAGGGTCACACTGTCTTACTCCTCTCTTAGCAGAAAAAGGGACACTTAGTTTACCATTTATAATAACAGAGTAGGATACTGTTGATATACACATCATGATCCATTTCACAAATACATCTGGGAAGCTAAGTGCATGTAAAACTTGCTCTAAAAACACCCATTCAATAGAGTCATAGGCTTTT
>JAXGFW010000403.1:0-14000 GCA_034376525.1 Nicotiana benthamiana | reverse complement strand
ACAAAAGAAGCTTCACCAAGATCTTTCATTTCAAATTTCTTTGAAAGAAATTTCTTAGTTTCATGCAATAATGCTATATCGTTACAGGTAAGCAGTATGTCATCGACATATAAAACCAGAAAATATACTTACTCCCACTGAACTTATGGTATATATAGTCATCAGCAACATTCGGTTCAAAACCAAAAGATGTAATGACTGCATGAAACTTATAATACCATTGACGAGAAGCTTGCTTGAGCCCATAAATGGATTTCTTTAATTCGCAAACCTTCTTCTCTGATTCATCCGAATCAAAGTTTTCAGGTTGCACCATATAAATTGTTTCCTCAATGTCACCATTGAGAAAAGCTGTCTTAACATCCATTTGATGAAGCTCAAGACCAAAATGTGCTACTAATGCCATTATAGTCCTGAAAGAGTCTTTCGATGAAACTGGAGAGAAAGTCTCTTTATAATCAATGCCTTCTTTCTGAGTGTAGCCTTTTGCGACAAGACGAGCTTTGTACTTAATAACATTGCCCCCTGAATCCCTTTTGGTTTTAAAAATCCATTTACAACCAATAGGTTTCGTACCTTCAGGCAATGTAACAAGCTCCCAAACGTCATTATCGCTCATTGACTTCATCTCATCATTCATGGCATCAATCCACTTTTGAGAGTTAGAACACTTAATGACTTGACGGAAGTTGATTGGATCATCTTCCTCAAGTCCAATATCACTTTCTTGTTCTTGGAGAAATACAACATAATCATCCGAAATTGCATTTCTCCTCTCTCTAGTGGATCTCCTTAATGGCATTTCAGTTTCTTCAGGTTGTTGAGTTTGATTTTCATTAGTTACATCAGGGTCCTGATGGGGGAGATTTTTGAGATTGTCTTGAACCGGAGTTGTGTGATCCGAGTTAGGAAGACCAAGATCAACAACTTGAGGGAAAGACACATGTTCTTCCTCAAAGACAAAATCTCTAACAACTTTATCTCCCCACCCCCCAATCTCAATATCCGCAAAGAACCTAGCATTACCCGTCTCAAAAATAGTTCTAGAAGTGGGATCATAAAACTTAATACCCCTGGATTTTTTAAGAGTATCCAACAAAATAGCTACTAACCGTCTTAGCATCCAGTTTCTTTTCATTCGGCCTATAAGGCCTTGCCTCAGCTGGACAACCCCAAATGTGTAAATGCCGAATACTGGGTTTATGCCCAGTCCAAAGTTCATATGGGGTTTTGATTGTAGCTTTAGTTGGAACTTTATTAAGAATATAAGCTGCGGTTATTAATGCTTCACCCCAGAGTGAGTCTGGCAAAGTAGTATGAGAAATCATACTTCTTACCATATCCTTAAGGGTCCGATTTCGTCTCTCAGCTACACCATTGATCGTAGGACTGCCTGGCATAGTATACTGAGGGACGATCCCACACTCATCTAGGAATTTAGCAAAAGGCCCTGGACGTTGTTCACCTGAACCATCATATCGACCATAGTATTCACCACCACGGTCAGATCTAACGGATTTAATTCTTTTGCTTAGTTGATTTTCAACTTCAGCCTTAAATGATTTGAACACGTCTATGGATTGGGACTTTTCGTGAATAAGATATAGGTACCCATAACGAGAGTAATCGTCTATGAATGTGATAAAGTATTGTTGACCATTCCGACAAGGAGTAGGAAATGGCCCACAAATATCCGTATGTATCAATTCTAAAACGTCTGAAGCTCTCTTAGCACCTAATCTAGTCTTGTTTGTTTTTTTTCCCTTGATACACTCAATACAAATTTCCGAATTTGAGGAATCAAGAGAATCAAGAATTCCATCTGACACGAGTTTTTGAACTCTTTGAATGGATATGTGACCCAAACGTTTATGCCAGAGTGAAATAGAATTCTCATTAGTTAATTTTCTTTTGGTACCACTTAAACTTGTATGCAAAGTTTCTTTATTTGAAGTTATTGTATCAATCAAATATAAGCTATCAAATGTTGATAATACACCAGTACCAATAAGATTTGAATTCTGAAAGAGACTAACTTTATTGTCCCCAAATGTACATTTATAACCGGATATGTCAAATTGGGGAACAGAAATTAAATTCCGTCTAAAAGACGGTACAACAAAAGTCTCATCCAAATCTAAATGAAAACCGGTTTTAAACAACAGCCTAAATTTGCCAATAGCCTCAACTGGCACCTTCTTGCCGCCACCCACATAGATGTATCTTTCACCATCATTTGGTTTTCGGCAGTTCAGGCAACCCTGCATTGATATACTTATGTGAGTAGTAGCAGCAGAATCTACTCACCAAGTATCCTTAGGTACCGAAATTAAATTAACTTCAGAACAAACAAGAGAAAGAAATGTACCCTCTTTCGCACGCCAGGCATGGTACTTGGTACAATCTTTCTTCACATGATCAGTCCCCTTACAGAGAAAGTAACCTAATTCAGTGATTTCAACCTTAGGTTCCTTATGTTGCTTAATCTTGGGCCTTGCAACCGCAACTTCCTTACCTTTCCTCTTCTTAGTTTCCTTAGAAGAGGATGCCAAATGAGCACTTTCAGTCTTATCTAGCTTTATCCTTTCCTCTTCTTGCACACAGTGTGAAATGAGCTCGTTAAGAGTCCATTTCTCCTTCAGGCAGTTTTAACTGACCTTCAACTGATTAAAGTGTGCAGGAAGAGATATCAAAACAAAGTACACAAGCAGTTCCTCAGGTAAATCCAGCTTGAGTGACTTTAGTTTCGAAGCAAGATGAGACATTTCCATAATGTACTCCCTAATGTTTCCCTTGCCCTTATACCTCATGGAAACAAGTTTACTCAATAGTGTACTTGTTTCCGCCTTTTCGTTTTGCATAAAACGCTTTTCAAGGTTTTCAAGGAAAACTTTGACATTAGCTTCATCATTCATAGAGCCCCTGAATGATTCTGGAATTGCATGTTTCATAATCATTAGACTCATGCGATTCGAGCGTTCCCACTTCTGCATCACTCTTCTTTCATCAGGAGAGGATGTATCCTCAAGAGGAGTAGATTGCTCGGTCCGAAGTGCAAGGTCAAGATCCATGCAACCGAGAACGATCATTACATTCTCTTTCCATTCCTTAAAGTTAGTGCCGTTAAGCACAGGGATGCTATTGATGTTGGCAGATATCGTAGAAGCAGAAGAATTAACTGAAAATAGAACAAAAGGATTACTGAATACATGCTTACAATTACTTGAACTTTAACTTTACTTTATAGATTCAAAATAGGCATTTCCCATTACAAGATACCTAGCACAACATTGATTTTAGTCTTTGGACAGAAAAATAACTCGTAAGTGGTACTCTTGGTGTAGTGATCAAACATAGACAATAAACTTCTGTCAAATATTAAACCTTCTTTGGGCCGATTTAATATTCACATGGAAAACCAAATAATTGTCTCATATTCATCACCACAAGCATGTTCGAATTCCTGCCAAACAACAACCTTCCTTTGGGCCGGTGTTAAACGCATGGAAGACTAACATCCACAGTCATCTTATATTTTAAGATTAATCAATCTACACAATAGAGGTTACTTTGGCAACATAATGCTTCAATTGACTAATTAAAATATTAGATGCTTTAAACATTAGTTCCTTAAGCCATATTATGAATCTTTAACTTAATAAGTTACATGTTTTGACATGCAACTTTTGAATAATAATTGTTGTATACGTGAGAGGACAATTCCAAAAATAATGAGAATTGATGGACTTTAAAACAATTAATATTCAAAACTCAAATATTTTAATGTATAATACATTAAAAAAAAACTTTATATTAGTTGATATGTCAATTAAAAAACTGAAACTTAAAAATTTGAAACGTTTTTAACCTTACTGGACCGAGATAATCGATTATTTTGGCATAAAAAAAATTTTCAGACTTACTGGACCAGGTTAGTCGACTAACTTTAAGTTAGTCAATTAACCTGGAAAACGTTTCAATATTTACTGGACCAGGTTAGTCGACTAACTTTAAGTTAGTCGACTAACCAGTCTTGCGGAAATTCTAGAAAAATTAAGTTAGTCGACTATCTGAAAAGTTATTCGACTAACTTTTAAAACTGTTTTGGACAGAATTTATAGAATTAAAACATGATTTTCAACAAGCATCTTAAACAAGAAAACATGTTGTTTACCAACTAAAATCATGCTTAATACAATGTTTTAGTACATGTAAAGATAACATGGTATTAAAACATCAAATTCCAACAAAACATAACATTCATAACATCATGCTATTTCATGGTACTAGAATTCCATAAATAAAATTCTAACATAACTTGAACATGAATCCTAACATAACATGAATATTATGAACATAGTCAAACTATGTGCAGAATCTAATTGAGGAGGTGTTCTACACTTCTACTCTATTTTGCGTTGATGTACATCTTCATACTTGACTTCAGTCCGTGAAAACCACCTTACCTTCTCCACTAAGAAACCAAGATAAGTACAATTTTCTTTTTCCTTTTTTTTGGGTTTTCTAGGTGTTCGGTATCTACATTAAAATTCGGTTAAATTAAAATTCACACCAAAAAGTTCTACACTGGGAGCTAAAGCGCTCTCAAATAAAGGTAATTTTATACCCAAAACTCGAACTCGAGACATCTAATTAAGGTCGAAAGAGTACTTACCACTCCATTAGTATAAATTTCTTGTTATAAAAATAAAGGCCCAAATCAACCTTTCTCTATGGCATTAAAAAGATAAAAACTTCAAAGGAATATTCCTCAACTGAGTATTTTAATTACAATTAATAGCGATGCAAAGTAGTGTTGAAATAATAATTTATCAAAAAAAAATTGACCACCGGCCATGTCTTTTGAAACATATGTTTTAGTTGTTAAAATAGAATTTTAAAATAAACTTCACCTACCAAGGTTTGGCACCGGCCATGGTGTGTTAGATTTTTGGTTCTTTGTTACATATTATTTGTTCACACTAGGGGTTAACTAGTATAAATAGGCCTTGTAATTCATTTGGTTATCATCATGTTTTCAAGCAAGTATTGAGTGATCAATAGCTTGAGTGTAAGGAGTGTTTGTAAGAAATACTTTTGTATTTGAGAGTTTTCGAGTTGTATTAATAACTCTATTTTCGGTATTTTTTTTTGTCTCTATAAATTATTTTGGGAATCATTAATTTATTTTTTGGTTCCTACATTTGGTATCAGAGCTAGTTTGAGTCTTGTGAGGTGTTAGGAAATTGAGTCATGTCAGGCAATAACTCGATTCAGTTTCAACTCCCAAAATTCAACGGTAAAAATTACAACAATTGGGCTACCCAATTGAAAGTATTTTTCCGATCACAGGCTTTATGGGAAGTGGTGAAAAATGGCTATACCGAAGTTCCAGACGCCAAAGCGTTCGAGGCGTTGAAGAAGGAGGAAAAATACGCTTTAATTGAAACTTGGAAAAAGGACCAGAAGGCATTGTACACTATCATTCAGGCTGTCGATGAACTGGTATTCGAAAAAATATCAGCAGCAGAGATGTCAAACCAAGCGTGGGTTATTCTGCAGAAAGCCTACAAAGGTGACGATCGAGTGAAACGGGTCCGGTTACAAAGACTCCGTGCAGATTTTGAGTTCTTGCGCATGAAGGACTCGAAAAATGTTGCAAGCTACTTTGACCGTGTGCAGTCAGTCGTAAACCAATTGCGGGCTAACGGTGAATCATTGGACGAGCAGAGGGTGCTAGAAAAAATCTTACGCTCTTTGAGCACAAGATTTAACTACGTAGTAGCTGCAATCGAAGAAGGTCAAGATACAACAACTATATCGGCAGACCAGTTGTTGGGTTCGTTAAGTTCTCATGAGCAGAGAATGAACTAGACGGCGAGTAGCAGTAACCAAGAACAAGCTTTGCAAAGCACCTATGTCCCAGGAAATCGCTGTGGCAGTCAAGGCAACTACAACCATGGACGCGGTGGCGGACAAGGTAGCGGGCAAGGTCGAGGAAATTGGAAAAATAGTTCTTCTGGTAAAATTGACAAGTCCAATGTCAAATGTTACCGATGTCAACAAATTGGGCATTACAAAAGGGAATGTCCGCGTGGCAACCGACACGGACGAACGCAGCAGGAGCATGTTGCAGAGGCAAGTGACAATATGGTTCTAGCATGCAACGCTGGAGAACCAAATAAAAATCACTCAGATATTTGGTTTTCTGATAGCGGTTGCTCGAATCATATGTGCGGACGCAAGGACCTGTTTTATGAAGCTAGAGGTGTACGAAGGCGGTGAAGTCAACTTTGGCAACAAGACGAAGGTGAGTGTCAAAGGTAAGGGTGACATCAAAATCCAGTCAAAGGATGGTACGAATAATACTGTCGCTGATGTTTTCTTTGTACCTGGGCTTTTTTGGAACTTATTAAGAATTGGGCAGCTTTCAGAAAAGGGGCACAAGATTCTTTTCCAAGACGGAGTCTGCACTATTCGGAGCAAGAACAACAAGTTTATCACACAGGTAGAAATGGCCAAAAACCGAATGTTCGCTCTTACTCTTAATACGAAGGGAGTAATGAATTTTCAAGCTGTGGCAATGGATAGCAATTGGCTACGGCATCTTCGGTTTGGTCACTTACACTTCAGAGGCTTGAAGTTGTTGGCGAAAAGAAGATGGTGACAGGTTTACCAGTGATTGATGTTCCAGATCGAACGTGCGAAGGATGTCTACTTGAGAAGCAGCACAGAGACGCGTTTCCAACAGGGAAATCTATACGGGCATAGAAACCATTGGAGCTAGTACACACGGATCTGTGTGGCCCAGTTGAGGTAGAATCTTTTGGAAACAAAAAAGTACATGCTTGTTTTCGTAGATGATTTTACAAGAAAAACTTGGGTTTATTTTCTGCATGAAAAATCCGAAGCATTCGGAAAGTTTAAAGAGTTTAAAGTCTTTGTTGAAAAGCAAAACGGCCTTAGCTTGAAGATTCTGAGATCCGATAGAGGCGGTGAATTTACCTCTAACGAATTTCATAATTACTGCAAGTCCCAAGGAATTCTTCATCAGTTAACTGCCAGTTATACACCGCAGCAAAATGTTGTGGTAGAAAGAAAGAATAGGACGATCTTTGAGATGGCACGAAGCACGTTGAAGGCGAAAGGCATGCCAAAGGAATTTTGGGTGGAAGCTGTTGCTTCTGCAGTGTTCGTGCTGAATCGGCGTCCGACAAAAGATGTGGTCGAGAGGACTTTGCAAGAAGCGTGGAGTGGCAACAAACCTGATGTTTCTTTGCTGTGGGTATTTGGGTGTATTGCATATCCCCATGTACCAGACGAACGTAGGAAGAAGCTGGATGATAAAAGTCAAAAGTTCATCTTTATTGGCTACAACGAAGGGACTAAGGGTTATAGACTTTATAATCCTTTCAGCAGGGAAGTCATCGTAAGCAGAGATGTGCAGTTCGTAGAAGATGGAGCTTGGAACTGGAGCAGAAAAAAGATGACACTGGAATAGGTGTGCTGATGAAAATAGAAGAGGCAGATGAGCAAAATGTCTTAACCCCAGAACCATCAGAAGATATTCCATCTCCGGAGCCAGTAGATATTCCATCTCCGCAGGCAGTAGAGATTCCATCTTCACAATCAGAAGAAGAAGTTGAACGAGAAGAGCGGCCTCGTCGACAAACAAACATGCCACCACGTTTCAAGGATTTTGATATGAGGAGAAATGAAGAAGGTGTTGACAATCACAGCAGTCCTGACTTTACCGTTGAAACATTGGTAAATTTTGTCTTTTTCCAGATTGTGATCCAGTTTCGTTCGAAGATGCTGCTGATAATGAAAGGTGGATCAAGGCAATGAATGAAGAAATTCATTCCATTGAAAAAAATGACACATAGGAATTAACTTCTTTGCCAGCTGGAAAGAAGCCTATCAGTGTCAAGTGGGTGTACAAGACCAAGTATCGACCCGACGGTCAGGTGGATCGATTCAAAGCAACATTGGTAGTCAAAGGCTATCGGAAAAAGCCTGGAATTGATTACTATGAAGTTTTTGCACCAGTGGCCAGAATAGATACTATTCACATGATAGTAGCACTTGCAGCTCAGAACAGGTGGAAGATCCATCAAATGGATGTCAAGTCAGCTTTCCTGAATGGCTTTCTTGAGGAGGAGGTCTATGTTGAGCAACCACCAGGTTTTGTAAGAATAGGACAGGAGAATCAGGTCTACAAATTGAAGAAGGCATTATACGGACTGAAACAGGCACCACGAGCTTGGTATACGCGCATTGATACGTACATGTTGCAGGCAGGATTCCAGAAGTGTCCTTATGAGCATATATTATACATCAAGTCAAAAGTGAATGGCGACATGATGTTTATATGTCTTTATGTTGATGATTTGATTTTCACAGGCAATTGTGAATCAATGTTTGTAGAATTCAGGGAGGCCATGACTAGTCAGTTCGAAATGACAAACATGGGGCTTATATCTTACTTCTTGGGCATAGAAGTACAACAACGTAAAGATGGCATTTTCATTTCGCAAAAGAAATATGCTAATGATGTCTTGAAGAAATTCAAGATGGAATCTGCGACTCCAATCCGAACTCTAGTTGCTGAACGCCTGGAAATGAAGAAAGAAGGAAGCGGTGAGCTGGTTGATCCCACTTATTTCAAAAGTATAGTTGGAAGTCTGCATTATTTGGCTTCAACTCGTCCATATATTGTTTATGGCGTGGGAATTATTAGTCGATTCATGGAGACACCACATCAGTCACATTTGCAAGCGGCAAAAAGGATTTTGAGGTATATTAAAGGTACACATGATCATGGAATTTTCTATACCTACTCTGACAACTGCAGTCTAGTAGGATATACAGACAGTGATTGGGCAGGTAATGTGGAGACTCGAAAGAGTATTTCAGGTTATGCTTTCTTTATTGGGAAAGGAGTATTTTCATGGTCATCAAAGAAGCAACAAGTAGTTGCTCTTTCTACAGCAGAAACAGAGTACATGGCAGCGACTTCTGCGGCTTGTCAAACAGTTTGGCTTCGAAGGATGCTTGGAGAGCTGAAACACGAGTAGATTGGTCCGACAAGAATTATGTGTGATAACAGGTCAGCAATCGCATTAGCCAGGAATCCAGTATTTCATGGCAGGAGTAAGCATATCGGAATTAAGTATCACTACATACAGGATCTTGTTAAGGATGGTGAAATCGAACTTGAGTTCTGCAGATCTGAAGATCAAATAGCGGATATCCTTACAAAACCGCTGAGAGCAGAATTGATCGAGAATATGAAGTCAATGCTTGGTATAGGTAATTTTTGATAAATTAAGGGAGGCTGTTGAAATAATAATTTATCAAAAAAAATTGACCATCGGCCATGTCTTTTGAAACACATGTTTTAGTTGTTAAAATGAGATTTTAAAATAAACTTTACCTACCAAGGTTAGGCACCGGCCATGGTGTGTTAGATTTTTGGTTCTTTGTTTCACATTATTTGTTCACAATAGGGGTTAACTAGTATTGCCTTGTAATTCATTTGTTTATCATCAAGTTTTCAAGCAAGTATTGAATGATCAATAGCTTGAGTGTAAGGAGTTTTTGTAAGAAATACTTTTGTATTTGAGAGTTTTCGAGTTGTATTAATAACTCCATTTTCGGTATTTTTTTTGTCTCCATAAATTGTTTTGAGAATCATTAATTTATTTTTTAGTTCCTACAAGTAGTAGTAGAGGGTGTTAGTATAGTTGTTTTCATTGAGAATTTTTTAAAAATATATAAGATAATATTATGTTGAGGCTGTCGCATTTTTTATCCTACACTTAAACTTATGATCTTTGAAAAGTCATTTAGGTGAATGAAAATTGAATATTAGAACATTTTTGCTGTTGAGGCTGTCGACTTTCCTATATACTGATGAATAATGACAAATGATAGGAAAAGTAGAGACAATGAATTTAAAAGTTTGTTACTTAGTTGTGATTATGGTGCTTAAAAATATGTCTGTTACTTAGTTGTGATTTTGGTGCTTAAAAATATGTTGACATAATTAGGTTCATTCCCCTTGGGACAAAAAGTTTGTGGTTTTAATTTGAGTGTCACTCAAGTCCAAAAGGGATTGGGTACAACAAGCATGGAATAGTGCCTAACCTTCAATAGTGGAGCTTTATCAATTATATTCTTCCCTAATAAGTCAACTCGAATAGTTATTTTATTTATTTTTTATTTTTTGTTTATTCTTCTTGTATACGATATAAATAATTAAATCGAATATTTTTCGCATAAAACCAATTAAAAATTTTTTTTTTAGGAATTTTTATATTTCGAAGGCTCGAATTCAAAAATCTCTAGGTCAGGATAAAGAGAACCATTCGTCCATAACTCGTGGTATTCCTTGATATTGCAAGTCTTTTAATATTTTTAGCTTATCACTACCACAGTGCTATTTTCTCCGGTCCATAATAGTTGTCTAATTTATTTTGGGCACGCCCATTAAGAAAATACTAAATTCTAGATAAAAACATATAGTGTGACTAAAATAACATTAATTAAATATTACAGTATAATTTAATGTGAGGGGTAAAAGATTTTTTAGAAATATATATATATATATATATATAAGGGTATTTTGAAAAATAAATTAACTTTTTTTATTATATAAATAAATATTTATTTTGGACCAAAATAAAAAAATAAATTAACCACTGTTATAGGCCGAATAGAGTATTATATATTTGATCATTTAGTTTTACAAAGAGATTCGAAAAAAAGGGAGAAAAATTAGTGGTATACAGTGCAAAGGTGTTTGTTTATAGATCTTGTCGTCTATAGTTTGTGCGTTTGTACTGTCATTTTAACTCCAAGCCTTAAAAAATTAATAGCATGACAGTATATGAGTACTTTTTCTCGTGTTGATTGGCATAGACCTTTTTTTTTTGGGTCCCAAAAGTTGAACCATGATCAAACATTGTTTGCTCCTTATGATCATGACAAAAATTAATTTAAGTTGTTAATCTTTTCCGACTTTAAAACTGTTCAATCTTTCTAGAAATGCCAATCCTACACCTAAGGCAGCTTCCTCTTATTTGTTAGGATGACTAATTTAAGCATGGTTTGTATACACTATTAACTATACAATAAGAAAATAATTCGTAATCCATCATCACAATATGTTGATTATTATTAATTAGTACCGGCGTATCACAATTTTGGATTATGAACACAATTGATCTCTATCCACGTATATATATTAAATGTTATTTTGGAGTATCATGAGGAGAGCTTTTCTTACCCTTAATATAAAATTGGTCGGTGAATTACCACAAGAGGATTTGGTAAGATTGAATAATATCCTATTACGCTTGTCAAAAGTTTTAAATTTGAGCCTTAAAGAATAGAGATTTATAATAGGAAGTACTTCCTGTTTAATGAACCTCACACAATTCGATGTTTGAGTCATATTATAATATCTAACTTATTCGGTTATAATTGCGGAGATCTTCACTAAAAAATAATTCGATGCATAAAATATTTTATATTCATACATAATTTGAATAAAAGTCACATTCCAAAAAATATAATGTAAGTAACTTAGTCTAGTACAAGCATTATCAGCTGGACATAATTAGATCCACTAATAGGCTATAATAGGAAGTCAAACGTTTACTTTTTTGTTTATAATTGTCATAGCCTCTGGGAATATCTAAAAAATCTAAAGAGGAAGTCAAAAAGAGAAAATATTCTACAAGCACTTACTAATTTAACAAAATTTTAGAAATGGCCACATCCAAAACTTCCATTACCTTCGTAGACAAATTCTAAATTTGTGAATGTTGACTCATTTTAAATAGAAAGAACTACAAAAAAAAAAAAAAAATACATATAACTTTATAACATAAGAAAAAATGGCTCACGTTTTTAAGTTTTATCTCACTTAATCCATTTGTATATATTTGAAAGCACTAGAAAATTTAAAATTTATTTTTTAGAATTATTGCTTCTAAAAGTTATGGAGTTAAATTTGTATACTTACAACCATTGTTTTCACTCTCTCTTTTTCTCACATCTTCTACATATGCTTTAAGGGGCCATGTATTTTCTCCTTCTCCTCTTGTGTCGCCTGCTTGCAATGTAAGAAAATTGAAGAGTAGAAGTCCACCACTGAAGACCATTCAAAGCTTTGCTTTTGAAAATGAGCTTCTTCTTTTTTTCCAATTTATTAGTTTTTTGGATTGGGTGTTGTTTCAATTGATTGAAAATATCAAAAGGAGTTCAAAATTTAAATTATTGAATTGATTTGGAGTATATTTGAGCAAGATTTGAGTTAAATTTCAGAAAAGACGAAAGGAAGAAGACAAAGTCAGTTTTTTTGTATAATTATAATCTTGTACAATAGTGTATATGAGTGTAGAAACACACCTTATATATATTATTATATACTTTTATACACGTTTATACAAGGACAAACTTTCCACAATTTTCAGTTATGATTCTTGTTCATAATCAATCCAAATCTACATTAAATGACTTCAAATTTATATACAACCTCCTTATATTATTTCTAACAAATCTAAATAACACACACTCCAAATTTCTCATAAAATTAAATTCAAAATTTAAACCCACATATTTTAGCTTGTTAAAATTCTAATTTCACCATCCAAATAAATTTGGTTTGTTGAATTAATATTTGAGTCACAATTATTTATTCAAAAATTAATTTAAAAGCTTGAGAAATCTTTTTTAAAAATTAAATAATAATTTTGAGAACCTATTGGAGTTGAATGTTGAATCTTAACCTATTATTTTAGGGTTAGTTAGTTTTACATTAAATATAAATTATAAAATTCAAAAGTATGAAGCCGAATTATTGTAATGTGAAATTTTTCCTTTTAAATGTCTCAAAGGACATAGGCATATCAAGGAAGGTCCATCCTTTTTTCTTCTTTTTTCGTTGGTAATAGTCCAGGCTTATTTTCGCGTATTTTGACTATTTTACTGGAATTATGAGTTAAAAGTTATTTATAATCTCATAAAACCATGTAAATATTAAGGAGGCATTTACAGATAACAATTACTACAATAAAGACCCGCCCAAGGTTAAAGTAGTTTCAGAAGCGATGAAGATTACGGTTGAAGCGTCAAAAAAATGCAAAATTTCCTAGGGAAATTTCCCATAAATATGTTATCAATGGCAGTTTCCACTGAAACATAAAACATTTTAGTGGAAAATGAAAAAGTTGTTAAGAATAGAATTTTATTTGGAATGAATGTCTATTTTGTAGAGAGTTTTATTTTGAGGGTAAGTTATTTTTCCTCCAATAAATAGAGGGGTCTTACCCCATTGTAAATGACCTCAAAATTCAATAAGAATTTTCTCTCTCTCTTTCTCTGCAATATTGTTCTTGTTCTTTTATTGTTTTATAACACGTTATCAGCACGAGACTCTAACCAATTGAGTATAAGCTTCGGGATTGAGCATAATAATTGTCAATTGTTCCATGAATTTCCTTCATGATTAAATTCTGGATTTAAAGTAAGTAATTTACTTTTCTCTTTCAAATTCTTGAAATTCTACGATTTGATTTCATATACAAACAAAGACAACAAAGTTTGATTATAACTCTAATGAAGTTTGTAAGAAATTACACTCACATGAAATGGTAAAATTTCTATGCCTTGCCATGATCAAAATTCATGTATGATTTGGGGCAAAGAATTGAAAACACGTCCCATTGAATTTGCTTCATTCTTATTCCTTTTTAGAGAATGTGATAGCAGTATGTGATAAGTCTGAAAGAAGACCAACTTATTACTATGAATGTATCAATTGATGTGGACGTGGCAATAGACGAAATTATAATCGTCATTATTATGGTAATGATAACAATAAGGATTCTCAAAATAATCCTTCACTCTGTGAAAGTAATGTTTGTCATCAATTTGACAATATGAGATTTTATAAAGCACATATAGATGATTATCTCCATTCATGTTGTGAG
>JAXGFW010000402.1:0-14724 GCA_034376525.1 Nicotiana benthamiana | reverse complement strand
TATGAATAGGATAAAGTTTAGGAAAGTGAGTACTTGCAACTGAGCTCAACCACGCGATCTAGAGTAAGAAGAAAGAGCGACAATCCTAAATGCAATGTAGCCTCATGCTTATAAGTGTGGTACACGACGCACCCATAAACAAGCCTATACTAGACACAACTTATAGACTTCCTAGGATATAATTGCTCTGATACCACTTTTTTTCACACCCAAACTGATTGGCCGTAATGGATTCCCGATACCTTACCCAACCGGCTACCAACATAACATATCTTTTTATCTCATACTATCAGAGATAACTGAGTTTGAAGGCTACAGTGAGTTATGTAGATTAGAACATGTGATAACAATTTATACATTAGACAGACGGGCCTATAAGGCAAAAATAACCAATCGTATATTCAACATAGGACGACAAGGCATACAATCTTTTACGTACATGAATCCTGTCTACAAGCGTCTAAGAATACATAATTTTCATAAAGGTGGGGACAGAGTCCGGCCATACCAAATAATACATGTCTAAATCATACTAATCAAACAAGCAACTCCGAAGCAAATGGAGTGCACCAACATCTTTCGTTGAGCTGATAGCCTACTCGGAGGGCTCTCGACCTGTCTATCGGGACGGGCATGAAATGCAAGATCCCCACAAAAAAGAGACGTCAGTACGAATAATGTACCGAGTTTGTAAGGAACATAAATAAGTACATACAAGAAAGATAAAGTAAATAACTCAACCTGTAATTCTGGAAAACTTTGTAAATCATGAAATACTTATAGTGTCATGCATATGCGTACGAATATCATGTCGTGCATAGTTACATGTTTCATAACAGCATCTGCATCTGAGGGCATACCATCATATCATCTCGGCCACTATGGGCAAAATCATCAACGTATACTAGCTGATCAGGTGGTGGTGCGTATATAACATTGTAAATTTTTCCCATATCCCTTATACATATAATATACATTTATAATGCCATATGGTCATGGGTCAATGTACATAAAATGCATGAGAAGTACGTTAATAAAATCTTTTGGAATGCCATAAGACCATTATGTCTTTGAGTAATATCATGAAGTAAATATTTTTAACTTGCGTATTTTTCTGAGACCCATGAACATAGGATAATATATTTATATATTATATATTTATATATTTACTCATCACTTGTGAAATAACATATTCCTTATAATCTCTGAATAATTATTTTTTGGACGAATGTCAATTACCTTACGAAAAATTTAACATACAATACTATAGGGTGCAACATCATCGTAATTTAATATTGCGAAGAGTTGCATCATTGTAATGTAATATTTCAAGGCGTAACATCATCATAATATAATACAGTAGGATGTAACATTATCATAATGTAATAATGCAAGATATAACATTACCATTTTATAATGCTGTGGGAGAATATATCGTTGTATTATTTTGGGACGTAACACTTAGGTCAAGTGGACCAAACCAAACAAGTTTGATACTGACCATACCCCTCTCCCCAGGCCCAAATTTTATTCTCAACTGTGTTGGGCGTGGCTTCCAACAAAAGTAGACCTCGTACCTTATATTAATACTAGCTCCCAAATCCCTAAATGTTTAACAAAAAAGTGCAATTTTAGCTAAAGCTTTAATTTAGAAGAACTTGAGTTACTGATAATCAAAAAATAAATAAAAAATTGATTTTGCTAACAATCAGTTAAGCAGAAGAAAACAAAGTAAACCAGTGTATTCGGGTAATATTTCGTGTCCTTACAAATGATCCATTATCTTCCTTTTATAGGTATCTTCAAGATATACTCTTTGTCTTTGTCATAGTAAGGCCATTATAGACACTTAAAGGCATTAAAGGCTACGTTACATAATTATTATAATTTAGTACTGATTCTCTAACATTTTTAGTATTTAATACTTATTAAGTACTGTATCTGTACTCTCTTGTGCTGTCAGATTCATTTTTCTTGATTTTTGGATTTAAATAGGTACGAGCATTGAGTCTTTTGAATAACGGCCCGTGCCTCTTCTTGTGCCTCTACTCGTATGTGTTGTAACTCATGCCTCATTACTAATTGTAATCCTTTGACTAGCCTCCATGTCATGTTACGTCATCTTTCAATTACTTCAATATGTAAACTCAATTTTTTCCAACACAGATAGTCCCCCCCCCCCCCACTTTTCATTTATTCATCAATTGAATATTTGGAAAGTGGATTTTATTAAAGCGAGATGTTTTATCACCATTATTGCTATGACAGAATCAACGCTTCAATTGTCACTTAAAATTTAATGCTTATTACACGTGGTAACTTTTATTGGTTCTGCAACTTTGCAGTGATTTTTAAGGCTTTTTCACAGTTTAACTAATCACAAAGTGTTAGTTCTCGTTATGACCTTTCCATCATTGCCCATTTTCCTTTGACTGTTGCTTCTTAGGATATATATAGTTTTTTGCTAGTGTCTTTATCATATAAAGTTCTATGAATATTCAGTTGTTGAATCTTTGTTTTTTTCTTCCTCGTATTATCATGTATTCATCAAACCCTAACCCTAGAAGGGTCCCCATAGTTAATAACATCCCTAATACCCCCAGTAGGAGCAGAAGAAGAGGTAGACTTTGTAAGTTAGGGTCTTCATCCCTACATGGTTCTTCTCTACATTTGTTAGGTTCTAGTCTTGCTTTTAGAACCAGAGGTTCACTTTCTCAAAGGTCTTTTTCGAAAGGAAAAGAATCCTCTGAGCCTATTCGTAAAACCACAGTGAATGAAATAGTTCCTACGCAACTTTGTTTCTATAATGATAAGGAGTCCCTGGGAAACCATGTGTCCTCTTTAGAGCGTGTTGATATCTATCCAACTCAGATCGTAGAGGATCTAATTTCTCTAGTTCGTAATGACTGTCATTGGAGTCATGACTTTCCTATCATTATTTCCAATCCAAATCGAAGAATCACCTCCTACTTAATTGAAATTTTCTTTGTTTATACGTACCCATTCACATTTGGATTCAAACCTGCTGTTGATCCTATTATTCTTCAGTTTTTTTCATTTATTTGATGTTTGCTTGAGTCAAATTGGCCCAATAGTGTGGAGGGCTATTTCCTGTTTTAGGCATTTGACCAATATGGCTGGCGTGCCTTTTACTCTCTGCCACATAATTTATCTTTACTCCCCCAGGCTCTTTCATAATGGTATTTTTACACTAGTAGCAAGTAGCAAAAAAGTTATGTATAGCCCCGAAGATGATAGAGACCGTGGCTGGTATGCCAGGTTTGTTGTTGCACCCACTATTGGTTTAATGGGTGAAGAAAACATTTCCTTCATTGAGAAGTGGAATTTCGCACGTGAGTCTTCTTTTTAATAATTTTCTCATACCTTTTTCTTCAATTTTAGTGTTCATTATTCTAATTTTGCTTTTCTTTTCAAGCAACCATGAGAATTATTGATGAAATTTCCAATTTCCACGATTGGGTGTGAAAGTTACTAAATATAGCCCAATGGAGGGTAGATGTTGGAAAAATCTTTCTCACTGATTTGGTTGGAAAGTAAAAACTCATGATAAGAATTTATTTTTATTTAACTATTTAGCGTCTTTTTCCTGAAGTGATTTTAATTCATCTTTCTATCAGGATTTACAGTTTGAGGGATTAGTGCCGAGGCATCTTGGCTTCTCGTACTTCTTCGGAAAGGGCCCAAGAAATAATTTTGGGCTGTTCATCGAAAATAAAAGCCGTTGATGACCAAGACTTCAAAGAGGAGGAAGATGGAGGTTCCTTCGTAAAAAGACCATAAGCTCATAGACGTGTTATTTTCGATGATGAAGCAGAATCATTCCCCCCATTCTATTCCTCTTACCGAGTCTGTTGAAGCCCCGGTAGTGATCCCTGATGATGTTGGTGATATTCCCGCTACTGCTCATGATTATACTGAGAAGATTTTTAACCGAAGGTTTGGTAGTAAAAGCGTAGGCTCAGTTTATGATGAAGCATCCCTGGTTTCTTTTGCAACTTCCGTTCCTATGACTCATTCTTTGCATATCATGGATATTTAAATTCATCCCCAGGCTATTTTTACTGCTTCTACTATTCCTCCTTCCACAATTCCCTATCCACTCGCTCATCGTACTGAGGTTGGTTCTTTAAGTAGGAGTGATGCTATGAGGCAAGTTACTATTGAAGTCCCTACTGAGGGTAACCTTTTAAGGAATTCATGTCAACCAGACGTATGGCTAAAGCCTTTAATTGGTCCTATTGAGATAGCTAAGCTAGATTGCCATAGTTCCTTAACCTTGATGAATGACATAGTGCATGCTTCTTTAAGGTATTCCTTTTTTCAAACTTTTACTTTGTCATTTTTCTATTTTCGAAATTCTCACTTCCCCCCATATTTGGCTGTCTCATCAGCACAGAGTTGATGAAAAGGGTTACCCTCTTAGAGCAGTTAATTCATGATTATCAATTGGAGGCATATAATTGGAATGAACAGTATGAATGTCTTTTTATCGATGTGGAATTCTTATAAGTAAAAGTACCTTGTAGCACCAGGTGTGGGCCTTTACCTCAGAATTGGTAGTTGAAAAGGCTTCCTCAAGCCAAGAAGATAAGGAAAAGGCTCGTGTTGAAAATTCTTTTTCCAAGCAGCTGTTCAAGGCAAGTTAAGAGATTAGAGAGTAAAAGGCTCTCTTGGGTAAAAACAGGTTTATGCTGGTGAACTCGTGCTGAATTTGACCCAAGCCCAAGAAGACCTCCAAATTTCTTCTGATAAGGTTTTCTCCTTAGAAAATTCCCGTGCCTCTTTTCAAGCTTCTTATGAATCTACCTTGGCTAAAAATTAAAAGTTAAAAAATGAAATTGCTGACTGGGAAAGAGACTACAAAGCTCTTGAAGATAAATCTGCCATTGAAGTGAGTTGAGCATTTTTGAATTCTCGTCACGATGCCCTTGCTAAACCTAGCCAAGAGAATTTTAACTTGGAATCTGAGTTAGCCAAGATCAAAGAGATTATTGAGAAGACTCAGCATAACCAAGTTATTTCTTCTCCCGTGACTGAAGCTTCTGAAAATGTTGAAGATGATACGGGTATCCTCACTCCTTCAAGTCAAGTTGAGCCCGCTGCTGTTGATTTCCCTGCTTCAGTCCCCTCATCTTCTAAGTTAAAAGTCTGTTTGAATTCCTCTGTGTTGTTTTTTTCTTTTTGGTGGTATGTGATTGTGACCCTTACTCTTTTTAAGGGTTTTTTTGGAAACACAAGTCCCCAGACCTTTTATAGGGCACTTTGTATAAACAACTCTTTGGGTTTATGACTAAGTTCATACTTAGTCTAAACTTTTTAATATTAAGAAGTTTCCGTTACCATTTGAACTTCTATTTTCTTTATTCTTGCCTTTATTTCTAGGGACTTACTGAATAACTTGCATTTTTATTCTTCAAAAATGCCTTTGTTAACTTCATGAATACTTGAATTAATCATGATTTTTATAAAAAAAGCACTTTTATATTCGACACTTAATGAAGAAGATGTCTCAACTTCATAATGGTGTTAGTGTACTATAAAAGAAATAGGAATA
Source organism: Nicotiana benthamiana (assembly GCA_034376525.1). NCBI lineage: Eukaryota > Viridiplantae > Streptophyta > Magnoliopsida > Solanales > Solanaceae > Nicotiana > Nicotiana benthamiana. Next base: position 9,149 of record JAXGFW010000402.1, on the reverse strand, counting down.
CACATGTTTCTTGAAATAACTTTGACAAGTTTTTATTTGAACTTTGTCAAGTTTTGAATAACACTTTCCGTGTATTTGAATTACTTTTATAACTTTCTCGTAACTATTTTGTTATAACAGATTTCAAAAAAGAAAGTAATGAACTCAAGGTTTTTACGTATAACCTATTTCAGTACATTGCCTCTACCCTAACTATGATAATGTTTTTCTTTGGCCTTGGCTCGTGACTTTGATTTGCACTTGACTCATTCAATGAGTGAACTCTCTTAGGTTTGATCTTTGATCTTCTTTGCTTTCTTTATACACATGTTTGTGTACATTATATAGTCCCCAAGGTCCTCGAGATCGGGTACAATCTTGAGGCTTGTAATAATGTAAATGGATTCCTAGAGCCTATATTCTATTTCATAGAAGTCCTCGAGATCGGGTACCATCTCGAGGCTTGTAATGATGTCAATGGCTTCCTAGAGCCTATCTTCTGTTTGACAGAAGTCCACGAGATCGAGTACCATCTTGAGTCTTGTAGTGATGTGGGGGGGGGTTTAATCCTCAAAATATCGTGTGGCAACGTTAATTGCATGACACGATGATGAAGTGACCAAGGCAGCTTCGATGGTACATCTCCCAAAGTGAAAAATGGCTTAGTTAGCTTTTTTAATTGGACTTTGGAAGGTAGATAGTCGCCACTTTCTCCACATATAGGGCTGGGCTTAACTTTTGTCTAAAGTACCATCTAACCTTGGCACAGGTTCACCTCTCATTTTGAAGGATACTATTGATGATTAGGTTCTTCGCGGGAGAAGCGGGGCTCGAATTCACTCATAGTCATCTTATTAGGTTGCATAAGCCTTTTTACCATCAGAGTCAGCTGACCCTAAAATGCCGATCCACCATTCCTTTCGTTGTTGATGATGAAGATGACATGGATCATGCACAGATGAGCTAATTCATCTGGCGACTTACTCGGCATACAATGAGCGTAAGTGGAGAGCTTTGTCTAAGGGCAGATAGGAGGCCAAAACCATGGTATGTGCTATGTGACATGATCCTTTTTTGGAAAGAACTTTCTTTTTACGCATACTAACCCCGTCATTGTAGGCATTAGAGAGTTCTGTGAGGTAAGTTCATGCCCTATCAAAGAGGGAGAAGGATCACCGGCATCTAGGCTGCGGAATGATAATAATAAGCAAAAAGTGCCTTTACAAGGTGATGATGCTTATAGAATGGTTAGTCCAGGACGGGGGCTCGGAGAGGATTTGTCGGCTGAGCCTGCTGCACCCAAGATCTCTGGCTTTAGAAAAATAGTTCCACCTCCATTGTCACATTCTTTTCTCGTCGAAGACACTTCGAGGAATAAGGGTTTTGTGCCACCGACTTCTTCTCCCATCAAAGGTACTGTGAGGGACGTTCAAACCCAAGGGCCACATATGCTAAGCGATCGCTTCCCTACCGGGAAAGGTTCTTCCAGGGTACACAAAGCCAAGCTAGTAAATGTGCGAACAACTTTCGAGGAAGATCAGTGGCTCTATCCCGAGATTAGTTTTGGTCGTCCATGTTGATTTTATAATTTTTTAATTTTTACTTTCTTATTGAGGTTTTCTTTCATAGGCTTTTTAATAAGCTCAAGTTTGAGTTTCTTTGCCGCGAGGCCGTGCTATAAAAGGCCGTAGATGGAGAGGAGTATCTCAGGTTTCTTTGTGATGAGAGAGAAGAGGTGATGGCACAATAGCAAGGCGAGGTGAGTCAAAGCTTGGACTATCAAAGCTACCTCAACGAATAGGTAATATTTGCTCTAAATAGGGTGCATGTTCCCTTTCCTATCCCTGAGGGTGACGTATCACTTATTTTAGTTGCAGATGGGGGACCTAGAACGCCTTAGGAGCAAAGATGGCCAAACCGAACATGAACGCGATTAGATAAAGGCTCGGGCATGCGCTCATACTATAGCAGAGAAAGGTGCTTTGGATAAATCTTCCACCCTTAAGGTTAAACTTCTCTTTGATCATGAGAACAACTTGGTCCAATTGAATATGGTTACAAAGCTTGAGTCCGAGCTTTTGAAGATAGAGGTCGATGTTGTGGATGCACAGGCCAAAGCCGTTATGAGCCGAACCAACGCTGACAAGAAAGTGGCGGTCTATTTTAATGTTGTTGATGATGCTCCAGTCGAACATAGAAGGGATCTTGACAATGAAAGCAGGAGCAAGGAATATTCTCAATATAAATCTCTAAGGGAGACCCTTCAGGAGATCCATGATAGGGGTTTTCATCTCACAGAAGAGGTGAAGCAAGCAAAGGTGGATGAACATGACACTAGGACCCTTTTCTCCGATACCAAGGATAGGGAGAAAGAGGCCGACTGGCCATAGTCCCTGAGGGGAGCGTAGATTAGGCTTTCCATTTTTGTATAGTGCTTTTGTAAACAAAGCTTGTATTCTCTCGCAAACATCTATAAAATGAAACCTCGTGGTTTTGTTTTACACGCATTTCCTTTTCCCTTGATATTTCTCACTTGTTAGCTGGACGCATTGGTCTTCAGCTTAAACGGAATCCTTAGATTCATAGTATGAACCTGGGGCTCATTGGGTTGGCTCGTAGGCTTTTACGCGCTTTGTTCAATACGACTTTTAAAATAAGATTGCATTTGAGCTATTACGCGTTTTCTCTTAGGCATATTTAGTTACCTGTTTTAGGTTCAATATTCGGTTCGGGTTTTGACTCGAGCTCGTTTGGACCTCAAGCTTTTGAATTTAAAGCTCGCCCTTAGGCTCTTACACATTTTTGTCAGTACGACCTTTTATATGGGCTGGCGGCAGTGGCTCTTACGCGTTGGGTCGGTACGACCTTTTATATGGGCTGACCATAGTTTCTCTTACGTATTACCTTTTATTACGGCGAGCAACACTAACTCTTACGCATTGGGTCAGTACGAACTCTAGTAAGCTTTATTTTTACATTGTTAAGGAATTTTGAAGTTGTATTTGCCTTATTATATCAACGGTTTTATAAAAACCTCAATTTTGAGCCGTTATATGATGATGATCCAGCACATCGAGAGGTTTTTCTTGGTTGATGAGAATCTTAAAGCCTATAGATTTGGAGCTGACATAGTTGAAGCACTTTTGCCTATATCAAGGGTATCTTGTTTAACCGGTTCTTTTCGAAGTATATTTAAAGTAATTGAAGGCCTGTGATTTTATAGCGACGGTTGGGCATCCTCAAGTCCCATTAATTTGGCTGGTACAACCTTGTGACTATAGTAATTGTGCTTTATCGGAGACTTTTAGTCCCCAAGTGAAGTAGTTTCAGCGTCTATATCGAGGTATGCCTTATTAAGGGTCTTACAAGTTTGGTATAGAGCCTTAACTTTAATATCGAGATTATACCTTTTGTAAGGCCTTACAATTTTACATGTCTTTCAGGTCTTGCAGTTTCTGTTACTTGGTATAAGAATTGTTCATATCTTGATTGAGGTCTTACAGTTTTGGATACTCGTTACAAGTATGGTTCATGCCTTGCTTGAGGTCTTATAGTTTTGGTCACTTGGTACAAGTGTGGTTCATGCCTTGCTTGATGTCTGCAGATATGGTTGTTGCCATATATATGTTACAAAACCGAGGCTGCCTGTATGTGGTCTTATAGCCTCAGGTTTTGATAAGTCGATGGGCTGGCAATTGGCTGCAGTGCCCAGTCATTGAAGGTTTCTTAGATTGGGAGCCATTACTTGTAAAGTTGGTATTTCCACATTCGGGGCTTACGATCTCGGAGTTTTCGACTCGGACGTTATGTGGTCTTGCATTTTCGATGCTAGTCCCGAATGTTGGGGACATTTTTGGCTCTAGCGACTTTTTGTGATCTTGATGTTGCATCATTGAGGACTTACTAGTTTGAAGCTCCGACTAGGGGGTCATACGGCTTCGAGTTTTTAGTAGTCGATGGGGGTGGATATTGGCGTCAATTCATGAGTCATCAAAAATTCGTTGGCTCAAGAGCCATTTCTTATCAATATGGGGTTGCCTCATTGAGGTCTTATGAGTTTGGAGCTTCTGACCCGGAATTCATGTGGCTTTGAATTGTTGACGCTAGTCCCCAATTTTGTGTGACATTTTTCGCTCTAGAGCTGTTTTTCCAAAAATAATGGAATCCTTTGAAATGCGAAATGCTTTGATGGAAAATATTTTTCTATTACTTGGTACAAATATACATGTTTTTGCTTTTAGGGGCTCGATTATTCTATATGGACATGGTTCATTCGACTATTTGGCGCAATAGATTATTTCCTATCGAGACCCCGTTGAGCACCTCTTGGCTTTTCCGAGGAGGTGATCTTCTGAGGGGATGCCCCAAAGTATTTAAAGTTGATTGAAAAGGAGGTCTTGAATAATTGTAAAGTATTCCTTAGGTAGCATGTAGATTTTGCCTCGTTAAAAATATTGCCGGTAAAGTCCTTCTTGGGATAAAACCCCAGTCAAAGGAAAAGAGTTCAACGTATGCTTTTGGAACCTTAGGCCTTCGAGTAGGAAAGTGCTTCGGCCGTTTTGATCGGATACCTACATTCAAGTTAGTATAAAATCTAACTGAAAAAGGGGGATGACCATACCTTAGTGCTGACGGCGCTTTAGGCCTCTATGTGGTTCAATCTTTTATTATGAAGATTTAGTGCTGTCCTTCATTTTGTTTAGTCAGGCGCAACGGATAATGCAACTTGGTATTGATATTTTATTTTTTTCTTATCCTTTGCCTCCTTCGGTGGTGGAGTTAATGGTGTTGGCGCCATATCATGCTCTGCAGACATTTCTTTTGCTGCATGCTGCTCCCCATAGACGATTTTTATCCCATAATTTGTTGGGAATTTCATCATTTGATGGAAGGTGGATGGTACTGATCAAATGCAGTGTATCCAGAGCCTCCCGAACAAGGTGTTGTATCTCATGTCTCATTTGATGACATGAAATTTGGAATTTTGGGTTGTGCCGGCCATGTTTCTGGGAGGGTGATTTCCCCTTTCGTTGTTTCACTCGCCATGTTGAATCCATCAAGGACTTAAGAGGATGAATGATTTGGTCAAGCTGTTCAACTGCTCTACCACTCTCGATATGATAATATTGGCCGAGCTACCTGGATACACAATTACACATTTAATTTGAAATGTATTTACAAGGAAGGAGATTATTAGTACGTCGTTGCGAGATTGAGACAAGGTCTCGATGTCCTCGTTGCTGAATGTGAGAGCATCCTCGGGTATGTAACCTCGAGTTTGCTTTTCTCCAGTGATGGATAATTTTGTTCTTCTGATTATAGGTTTTTATGGAGCATCGATGAATTCCAAGATAATGTGGATGACATGTTGCATCTCATTTATTTCATTCTTCTCAGTCGCTTCACTCTCCCAAAAGTGACTTTTGGCCCGATCAATGAGAAATTCTCTGAGGTGACCTTTGCTGAGTAATCTGGCTACTTCTTCCAAGAGTTTTCGGAAGTCCTCGGTCCTGTGACCTTGCGTGCTGTGGAATTCACACACCAAATTATAGTTCGTTTGTGATGGATCTGAATGTACATTCCTTGACCACCTGGTGTCTTTGATTTTTCTGATGGCGAATATGATGCTTGAAACATCGGCGTTGAAGTTGTATTCAAACAAGCGAGGTTCCTTCGTTGGCCGTGTATGCCTATCTAATCCAGCTCTACTGAAAATTCCCCGTGGGTTCTGACCTTAATCCATTCTTCGGTCATTGGGGGGTATGTTGCGCCTTGGGGAGTTTCTTCAATCTTCGGTGTATGGTAGGTATCTCTCTCTGTTCGGTATTGACTCATTTGGGGAAGCCTGTTAGGATATACCGACACCGAGGGGGATTGTATTCGACCCTAATCTTCGATTGATATAAGTTGTGAGCTTCCGACCAAGTCATGGCAGGGTATTCAACCAGATTCCATCCATGATGTTTCAAAGCCACCGAGCTTTATTCATTAAAACCTTAAGTGAAGGCTTGCACTGCCCAATCATTAGAGATAGGTCGTAGTTCCATTCATTCCATTTGAGAGCGAGACACGAACTCTCGCAACATTTCATTCTCTAATTTCTTGATTTTGATGATTTCGGATTTCCTTGTAGCTACTTTGAGGGCATCAACATGTGCCTTTATCAAAGAATCTGCTACCATGGCAAATGAATCTATCGAGTTTGGGGTTAGGTTGTGATAATATATCATTTCCCCTTCTGAAAGCATCTCTTCGAATGTTTTTAGTGGGATAAAATCGATCTCGATGTCCCTTAGGTCGTTGCCCTTCACTGCACAAGTGTAGGCAATGATGTGCTCATTGGGGTCCAAGGTTTCATTCTACTTCGGAAGCTCGAGCATTCAAAATTTCTTTGGAGTGGGTTTTTGGGCCACTTCCTATGTGAATGGATTTTGTAAGAACTTCTTTGAATCTACACCTTTCAAAATCGGGGGTGCGCCTGGAATTTGATTGACCTTCTTGTCATTGGCTTCTATCTTTTTCTTGGATAACTGGATCCTCTTCGTGTGGTCTTTGAGCATCTATACGATGTAGGGGTCGGATGTTGGTCCGTTGTTGCTTGTTCTTTCTAGCACCTGCTCGGCTGGGGAAGGCGTTCCTGGTGTTACTGTGCTGGAAGTTTTTTAGTGGCTTTGCAGCTGAGCAATCACCAACTATTGTGCTTGTAACGTTTCAAAAATAACGTGAAGCCTAACCTCTTGTTCTCCCATTTTGGATTTTTCTGAGCTTGTTGTTGGTCTCCTTCGCGTACGCTCCTGCTAGTATGAGGAGCTTATGTCAATGTGTTGGGCACGTGAGACCACATCTGCGGGGATTGGATCTGGATCGTCCCCGTGATTTAATGATGGTGCCCATATACATAGAACAGCTACACCGTTCTCCCCGTGGTCCTCAAGACCATTGTTTTCATATGCATTCACCGAGTTAGATATTTTGACCTGAAATCAAGAATAATGTGAAAGGTAACTTGTGATATGTTGTATCCAGCAAGAAAATAATCACAATTATTTTAGCCCCACCATGGGTACCAAACTATTTACCTTAAAAATGGTGATTACAATTAAATTATAATTTGTGGTTCTAAAAATACGTGATCTTTTTCTATGCTAGTTCTTTAGGCAATGGATGCTAAGTGAGGTACTTGGAATCTAGATAAGAGTTTGACAGAAAGGTGATAATCAAACCGAATGGTTGGAAATCGATGCCTCGAGCTTGCTTATTCGGGGCCTCAGGGTCGAGTCAGACGTCTTACCGAGGGTAGTCATTGGATGACCAACAATTATAAAAAAATCAATTATGGCTCATTATGGCCAATAATAAGCAGTACATGGAGAACCATAAATGGAACATGATGAATATAAGTAATAAATGTTAGTAATGAGATCAAGAGAATATGTTAGAAAGAAGAGAGAATGTTCTTATATAAGGGCCTCCGTTATATACCAAGGGGAATCTAGACATAGTACGAATGCATTTATTAAAAAGACATGGGGATAGTACAACTATTTAATGCCTTGGTCCGAGTCTGAACTCCTACTAGGCATTACCAACTCTAACTATATGCCTTGGGAACTTACCACTTTCTCATCATAACTTATTTAGCCCGCACTGTAGCATCGACATTGTACCCTCCGATTTTACCGTATGCACTATTGTACCATTAGAATCATCATTCAGTATTAGTGGTCGTGGTTTCACCAAGTATAGAAGTTGCATCATCATTAAAATGTCCAAACACATTTTGCTACTCAAAAGTGGTTGTATGGCTTAACTAGGTGGTAATATTTTGTAAGTATATTTAATATTTTTTATTTTTAAAATATAGTTATTTGTTAATGTTTAACTAATAAACATTACATATGAAATTATGTATTTATCAGGTATATCATGGCGAATTCTTCAGAAAGAATTGTGTCTTCCATAATGGAATCTGATAAATGAGATCTCGAGTAAGTGTTTACATAATCTTCTTATGTTCGAAGAAATGATTCATCGAAATAATAAGTCACCATTGATATCGACACATCTGAGATCGCCAAATGCTCGGGAGTTCCTCTATTCGATCCTTTTCCTTATTCTTTTTGCTGGATATCTTGTTCGTACACATCTTCACTTTGTTTCCCGGGCCTCTAGTAAGTTGCAGACATAGTTCGAAAAGGTGCAGATGAAGATGAAGGTGACAATGTTAAGACAACTTTATCATAAGCGGATTTAGATATGTCTGACAATATGTATGTCTTGGATATGCTATAAGTTCCGGTGAAACATTTTTAGCAGTTATTTCAGTAAGGTCTTTTTTATATTGGTGATGACTAGATGTCATTCGTTTAATGACTTTTTATTATACACTATTAATTGAGAATTATTACTGGTACAGTTTGGTTATGGATCTAAGATTTGATTAGACACTACGTAGTAGTGTAATAGAGTATATTTTTATTGTTGAGATATTTTTTTTTATTTGGTTGATCTATTAATTACTTTGATAATTATTTAGTTTCTTGATTTTAATTGACAAAATTGCAAATATTATATATACAAAGTATTGATGAATTCATAATAAATTTTCTCATTGTTTTAATTGTAAGTGTGTTTCACTTTATTGGTATGTTTTCAAGTCTTTTCCATTTGTTATTAGTCATCATATTTTGATTCTTGAAGCTTCATTAACCATTTTGTTCAGCTCAAAAATTATATTTATATTTTGTAAGCCTAGAAACAATAAAAAATATATAGGGGTAGATCGTAATCAAATATAATAAGTCCAAGGGTTTGGGGTTTGGGGTTTGGGGTTTGGGGTTTGGGGTTTGGGGTTTGGGGTTTGGGGTTTGGGGTTTGGGGTTTGGGGTTCGGGGTTCGGGGTTCGGGGTTCGGGGTTCGGGGTTCGGGGTTCGGGGTTCGGGGTTCGGGGTTCGGGGTTCGGGGTTCGGGGTTCGGGGTTCGGGGTTCGGGTTTCGGGGTTCGGGTTTCGGTGTTCGGGTTTCGGGTTTCGGGTTTCGGGTTTCGGGTTTCGGGTTTCGGGTTTCGGGTTTCGGGTTTCGGGTTTCGGGTTTCGGGTTTCGGGTTTCGGGTTTCGGGTTTCGGGTTTCGGGTTTCGGGTTTAGGGTTTCGGGTTTTCGGGTTTTCGGGTT
>JAXGFW010000401.1:0-15000 GCA_034376525.1 Nicotiana benthamiana | reverse complement strand
TTTTATGGCCGCCATAAACTTCCAAAAAATATAATTTGGTCATGGAGGGGTAGTGACAATGGTTCCTTTGGCCGTAATTGATATCCGAGAAAAATTTTAGACGATTCGGGTCCGGGGGCCCGGGGCCACGGCAGAAGGCGTGGGCTGTAGCACATGAAAATTTGGGACTCGCGCGGATTTTCAATTTTATGGCCGTAAACTTCCACAAAATGTAATTTGGTCATGGAACCATATTAGATGTCCAAGAAAAATTTTAGACGATTCGGGTCTTGGGGCCTGGTGCCACGGCAGAAGTCGTGGGCTATAGCACACGAAAATTTGGGAGTTGCGCGGATTTCCAATTTTATTGTTGTAATCATCCAAAAATGTAATTTGGTCATGGAAGGGCGGTGACTATGGTTCCTTTGTCCGCATTGGATGTCCGAGCAAAATTTTAGACGATTCGGGTCCGGGGGCGCGGGGCCACGGCAGAAGGCGTGGGCTATAGCACACGAAAAAATTGGACTCGCACGGATTTCCAATTTTATGGCCGTAAACTTCCAAAAAATGTAATTTGGTCATGGCGGGGCAGTAACTATGGTTACTTTGGCTGTATTGGATGTCCAAGAAAAATTTTAGACGATTCGCGTCCGGGAGCCTGGGGTCACGGCAGAAGGCGTGGGCTATAGCACACGAAAAATTTGGACTCGCACGGATTTCCAATTTTATGGCCGTAAACATCCAAAAAATGTAATTTGGTCATGGCGGGGCAGTAACTATGGTTACTTTGGCTGTATTGGATGTCCAAGAAAAATTTTAGACGATTCGGGTCCGGGAGCTTGGGGTCACGGCAGAAAGCGTGGGCTATAGCACATGAAAATTTGGGACTCGCGCAGATTTCCAATTTTACGGCGGTAAACTTCCAAAGATTATAATTTAGTAATGGCCGGGTGGTGACTATGGTTCCTTTGGCCGTATTTGATGTCCGAGAAAATAGTTAGACGATTCGAGTCCGGGGGCCCGGTGCCACGGCAAAAGGCGTGCGCTATAGCACAGGAAAAATAGGGACTCACCCGGATTTCCAATTTTATGGCCGCCGTAAACTTCCAAAAAATATAATTTGGTCATGGAGGGGTAGTGAAAATTGTTCCTTTGGCCGTAATTGATATCCGAGAAAAATTTTAGATGATTCGGGTCTGGGGGCCCGGGGCCACGGCAGAAGGCGTGGGCTGTAGCACATGAAAATTTGGGACTCGCGCGGATTTCCAATTTTATGGCCGTAAACTTCCAAAAAATGTAATTTGGTCATGGAACCATATTAGATGTCCAAGAAAAATTTTAGACGATTCGGGTCCGGGGGCCTGGTGCCACGGCAGAAGGCGAGGGCTATAGCACACGAAAATTTGGGACTTGCGCGGATTTCCAAATTTCTTGCCGTAAACATCCAAAAAATGTAATTTGGTCATGGAATGGCGGTGAATATGGTTCCTTTGGCCGTATTGGATGTCCGAGCAAAATTTTAGACGATTCGGGTCCGGGGGCCCGAGGACACGGCAGAAGGCGTGGGCTATAGCACACGAAAAATTTGGACTCGCACGGATTTCCAATTTTATGGCCGTAAACTTCCAAAAAATGTAATTTGGTCATGGCGGGGCAGTAACTATGGTTACTTTGGCTGTATTGGATGTCCAAGAAAAATTTTAGACGATTCGCGTCCGGGAGCCTGGGGTCACGGCAGAAGGCGTGGGCAATAGCACATGAAAATTTGGGACTCGCGCGGATTTCAAATTTTATGGTGGTAAACTTCCAAAAATTTTAATTTGGTAATGGCCGGGTGGTGACTATGGTTCCTTTGGTTGTATTTGATGTCCGAGAAAATATTTAGACGATTCGAGTCCGGGGGCCCAGTGCCACGGCAAAGGGCATGGGCTATAGCCCAGGAAAAATTGGGACTCACCCGGATTTCCAATTTTATGGCCGCCGTAAACTTCCAAAAAATATAATTTGGTCATGGAGGGGTAGTGACAATGGTTCCTTTGGCTGTAATTGATATCCGAGAAAAATTTTAGACGATTCGGGTCCGGGGGCCCGGGGCCACGGCAGAAGGCGTGGGCTGTAGCACATGAAAATTTGGGACTCGCGCGGATTTCCAATTTTATGGCCGTAAACTTCCACAAAATGTAATTTGGTCATGGAACCATATTAGATGTCCAAGAAAAATTTTAGACGATTCGGGTCTTGGGGCCTGGTGCCACGGCAGAAGTCGTGGGCTATAGCACACGAAAATTTGGGAGTTGCGCGGATTTCCAATTTTATTGCCGTAATCATCCAAAAATGTAATTTGGTCATGGAAGGGCGGTGACTATGGTTCCTTTGGCCGCATTGGATGTCCGAGCAAAATTTTAGACGATTCGGGTCCGGGGGCGCGGGGCCACGGCGGAAGGCGTGGGCTATAGCACACGAAAAAATTGGACTCGCACGGATTTCCAATTTTATGGCCGTAAACTTCCAAAAAATGTAATTTGGTCATGGCGGGGCAGTAACTATGGTTACTTTGGCTGTATTGGATGTCCAAGAAAAATTTTAGACGATTTGCGTCCGGGAGCCTGGGGTCACGGCAGAAGGCGTGGGCAATAGCACATGAAAATTTGGGACTCGCGCGGATTTCCAATTTTATGGCGGTAAACTTCCAAAAATTTTAATTTGGTAATGGCCGGGCGGTGACTATGGTTCCTTTGGTCGTATTTGATGTCCGAGAAAATATTTAGACGATTCGAGTCCGGGGGCCCAGTGCCACGGCAAAGGGCGTGGGCTATAGCCCAGGAAAAATTGGGACTCACCCGGATTTCCAATTTTATGGCCGCCGTAAACTTCCAAAAAATATAATTTGGTCATGGAGGGGTAGTGACAATGGTTCCTTTGGCCGTAATTGATATCCGAGAAAAATTTTAGACGATTCGGGTCCGGGGGCCCGGGGCCACGGCAGAAGGCGTGGGCTGTAGCACATGAAAATTTGGGACTCGCGCGGATTTCCAATTTTATGTCCGTAAACTTCCACAAAATGTAATTTGGTCATGGAACCATATTGGATGTCCAAGAAAAATTTTAGACGATTCGGGTCTTGGGGCCTGGTGCCACGGCAGAAGTCGTGGGCTATAGCACACGAAAATTTGGGAGTTGCGCGGATTTCCAATTTTATTGCCGTAATCATCCAAAAATGTAATTTGGTCATGGAAGGGCGGTGACTATGGCTCCTTTGGCCGCATTGGATGTCCGAGCAAAATTTTAGACGATTCGGGTCCGGGGGCGCGGGGCCACGGCAGAAGGCGTGGGCTATAGCACACCAAAAAATTGGACTCGCACGGATTTCCAATTTTATGGCCGTAAACTTCCAAAAAATGTAATTTGGTCATGGCGGGGCAGTAACTATTGTTACTTTGGCTGTATTGGATGTCCAAGAAAAATTTAGACGATTCGCGTCCGGGAGCCTGGGGTCACGGCAGAAGGCGTGTGCAATAGCACATGAAAATTTGGGACTCGCGCGGATTTCCAATTTTATGGCGGTAAACTTCCAACAATTTTAATTTGGTAATGGCCGGGCGGTGACTATGGTTCCTTTGGTCGTATTTGATGTCCGAGAAAATATTTAGACGATTCGAGTCCGGGGGCCCAGTGCCACGGCAAAGGGCGTGGGCTATAGCCCAGGAAAAATTGGGACTCACCCGGATTTCCAATTTTATGGCCGCCGTAAACTTCCAAAAAATATAATTTGGTCATGGAGGGGTAGTGACAATGGTTCCTTTGGCCGTAATTGATATCCGAGAAAAATTTTAGACGATTCGGGTCCGGGGGCCCGGGGCCACGGCAGAAGGCGTGGGCTGTAGCACATGAAAATTTGGGACTCGCGCGGATTTCCAATTTTATGGCCGTAAACTTCCACAAAATGTAATTTGGTCATGGAACCATATTAGATGTCCAAGAAAAATTTTAGACGATTCGGGTCTTGGGGCCTGGTGCCACGGCAGAAGTCGTGGGCTATAGCACACGAAAATTTGGGAGTTGCGCGGATTTCCAATATTATTGCCGTAATCATCCAAAAAATGTAATTTGGTCATGGAAGGGCGGTGACTATGGTTCCTTTGGCCGCATTGGATGTCCGAGCAAAATTTTAGACGATTCGGGTCCGGGGGCGCGGGGCCACGGCAGAAGGCGTGGGCTATAGCACACGAAAAAATTGGACTCGCACGGATTTCCAATTTTATGGCCGTAAACTTCCAAAAAATTTAATTTGGTCAAGGATGGGCAGTGTCTATGGTATCTTTGGCCGTATTTCATGTCCGAAAAAATATTTAGACGATTCGAGTCCGGGGGCCCTGGGCCACGGCAGAAGGCGTGGGCTATAGCACACGAAAAATTTGGACTCGCACGGATTTCCAATTTTATGGCCGTAAACTTCCAAAAAATGTAATTTGGTCATGGCGGGGCAGTAACTATGGTTACTTTGGCTGTATTGGATGTCCAAGAAAAATTTTAGACGATTCGGGTCCGGGAGCCTGGGGTCACGGCAGAAGGCGTGGGCTATAGCACATGAAAATTTGGGACTCGCGCAGATTTCCAATTTTACGGCGGTAAACTTCCAAAGATTTTAATTTGGTAATGGCCGGGCGGTGACTATGGTTCCTTTGGCCGTATTTGATGTCCGAGAAAATAGTTAGACGATTCGAGTCCGGGGGCCCGGTGCCACGGCAAAAGGCGTGCGCTATAGCACAGGAAAAATAGGGACTCACCCGGATTTCCAATTTTATGGCCGCCGTAAACTTCCAAAAAATATAATTTGGTCATGGAGGGGTAGTGAAAATTGTTCCTTTGGCCGTAATTGATATCCGAGAAAAATTTTAGATGATTCGGGTCTGGGGGCCCGGGGCCACGGCAGAAGGCGTGGGTTGTAGCACATGAAAATTTGGGACTCGCGCGGATTTCCAATTTTATGGCCGTAAACTTCCAAAAAATGTAATTTGGTCATGGAACCATATTAGATGTCCAAGAAAAATTTTAGACGATTCGGGTCCGGGGGCCTGGTGCCACGGCAGATGGCGAGGGCTATAGCACACGAAAATTTGGGACTTGCGCGGATTTCCAAATTTATTGCCGTAAACATCCAAAAAATGTAATTTGGTCATGGAATGGCGGTGAATATGGTTCCTTTGGCCGTATTGGATGTCCGAGCAAAATTTTAGACGATTCGGGTCCGGGGGCCCGAGGACACGGCAGAAGGCGTGGGCTATAGCACACGAAAAATTTGGACTCGCACGGATTTCAAATTTTATGGCCGTAAACTTCCAAAAAATGTAATTTGGTCATGGCGGGGCAGTAACTATGGTTACTTTGGCTGTATTGGATGTCCAAGAAAAATTTTAGACGATTCGGGTCCGGGAGCCTGGGGTCACGGCAGAAGGCGTGGGCAATAGCACATGAAAATTTGGGACTCGCGCGGATTTCCAATTTTATGGCGGTAAACTTCCAAAAATTTTAATTTGGTAATGGCCGGGCGGTGACTATGGTTCCTTTGGTCGTATTTGATGTCCGAGAAAATATTTAGACGATTCGAGTCCGGGGACCCGGGGCCACGGCAAAAGGCGTGGGCAATAGCACAGGAAAAATTGGGACTCACCCGGATTTCCAATTTTATGGCCGCCGTAAACTTCCAAAAAATATAATTTGGTCATGGAGGGGTAGTGACAATGCTTCCTTTGGCCGTAATTGATATCTGAGAAAACTTTTCGACGATTCGGGTCTGTTGGCCTGGGGCCACGGCAGAAGGCATGGGCTATAGCACATGAAAATTTGGGACTCGCGCGGATTTCCAATTTTATGGCCGTAAACTTCCAAAAAATGTAATTTTGTCATGGAACCGTATTAGATGTCCGAGAAAATATTTAGACGATTCGAGTCCGGGGGCCCGGGGCCACAGCAGAAGGCGTGGGCTATAGCACACGAAAATTTGGGACTTTTGCGGATTTCCAATTTTATTGCCGTAAACATCCAAAAAATGTAATTTGGTCATGGAAGGGCGATGACTATGGTTCCTTTGGCCGTATTGGATGTCCGAACAAAATTTTAGAGGATTCGGGTCCGGGGGCCCGGCGCCACAGCAGAAGGCGTGGGCTATAGCACACGAAAATTTGGGACTTGCGCGGATTTCCAAATTTATTGTCGTAAACATCCGAAAAATGTAATTTGGTCATGGAAAGGCGGTGACTATGGTTCCTTTGGCTGTATTGGATGTCCGAGCAAAATTATAGACGATTCGGGTCCAGGGGCCCGGGGACACGGCAGAAGGCGTGGGCTATAGCACACGAAAAATTTGGACTCGCACGGATTTCAAATTTTATGGCCGTAAACTTCCAAAAAATGTAATTTGGTGATGGCGGGGCAGTAACTATGGTTACTTGGGCTGTATTGGATGTCCAAGAAAAATTTTAGACGATTCGGGTCTGGGGGCCTGGTGCCACGGCAGAAGGCGTGGGCTATAGCACACGAAAATTTGGGACTTGCGTGGATTTCCAATTTTATTGCCGTAAACATCCAAAAAAATGTAATTTTGTCATGGAAGGGCGGTGACAATGGTTCCTTTGGTCGTATTGGATGTCCGAACAAAATTTTAGACGATTCGGGTCCGGGGGCCCGGGGCCACGGCAGAAGGCGTGGGCTATAGCACACGAAAAATTGGGACTCGTGCGGATTTCCAATTTTATGGCCGTAAACATCCAAAAAATGTAATTTGGTCAAGGAAGGGCGGTGACTATTGTTACTTTGGCCGTATTAGATGTCCAAGAAAAATTTTAGACGATTCGGGTCCGGGGGCCTGGTGCCACGGCAGAAGGCGAGGGCTATAGCACACGAAAATATGGGACTTGCGCGGATTTCCAAATTTATTGCCGTAAACATCCAAAAAATGTAATTTGGTCATGGAATGGCGGTGACTATGGTTCCTTTTGCCGTATTGGATGTCCGAGCAAAATTTTAGACGATTCGGGTCCGGGGGCCCGGGGACACGGCAGAAGGCGTGGGCTATTGCACACGAAAAATTTGGACTCGCACGGATTTCCAATTTTATGGCCGTAAACATCAAAAAAATGTAATTTGGTCATGGCGGGGCAGTAACTATGGTTACTTTGGCTGTATTGGATGTCCAAAAAAAATTTTACACGATTCGGGTCCGGGAGCCTGGGGTCACGGCAGAAGGCATGGGCTATAGCCCATGAAAATTTGGGACTCGCGCGGATTTCCAATTTTATGCCGATAAACTTCCAAAAATGTTAATTTGGTAATGGCCGGGCGGTGACTATGGTTCCTTTGGCCGTATTTGATGTCCGAGAAAAAATTTTTAGACGATTCGAGTCCGGGGGCCTGGTGCCACGGCAAAAGGCGTGGTCTATAGCACAGGAAAAATTGGGACTCACCCGGATTTCCAATTTTATGGCCGCCGTAAACTTCCAAAAAATATAATTTGGTCATGGAGGGGTAGTGACAATGGTTCCTTTGGCCGTAATTGATATCCGAGAAAAATTTTAGACGATTCGGGTCCGGGGGCCCGGGGCCACGGCAGAAGGCGTGGGCTGTAGCACATGAAAATTTGGGACTCGCGCGGATTTCCAATTTTATGGCCGTAAACTTCCAAAAAATGTAATTTGGTCATGGAGCCGTATTAGATTTCCAAGAAAAATTTTAGACGATTCGGGTCTTGGGGCCTGGTGCCACGGCAGAAGGCGTGGGCTATAGCACACGAAAATTTGGGACTTGCGCGGATTTCCAATTTTATTGGCGTAAACATCCAAAAAATGTAATTTGGTCATGGAAGGGCGGTGACTATGGTTCCTTTGGCCGTATTGCATGTCCGAGCAAAATTTTAGACGATTCGGGTCCGGGGGCCCGAGGCCACGGCAGAAGGCGTGGGCTATATAGCACACGAAAAATTGGGACTCGCGCGGATTTCCAATTTGATGGCCGTAAACTTCCAAAAAATGTAATTTGGTAAAGGATGGGCAGTGTCTATGGTATATTTGGCCGTATTTCATGTCCGAGAAAATATTTAGACGATTCGAGTCCGGGGGCCCTGGGCCACGGCAGAAGGCGTGCGCTATAGCACACGAAAAATTTGGACTCGCACGGATTTCCAATTATATGGCCGCAATCTTCCAAAAAATGTAATTTGGTCATGGAGGGGCAGTGACAATGGTTCCTTTGGCAGTAATTGATATCCAAGAAAAATTTTAGACGATTCGGGTCCGGGGGCCTGGGGCCACGGCAGAAGGCGTGGGCTATAGCACATGAAAATTTGGGACTCGCGCGGATTTCCAATTATATGGCCGTAATCTTCCAAAAAATGTAATTTGGTCATGGAGGGGCAGTGACAATGGTTACTTTGGGTGTATTGGATGTCCAAGAAAAATTTTAGACGATTCGGGTCCGGGTGCCTGGGGTCACGGCAGAAGGCGTGGGCTATAGCACATGAAAATTTGGGACTCGCCCGGATTTTCAATTCAATGGCGGTAAACTTCAAAAAATTTTAATTTGGTCATGGCTGGGCGGTGACTATGGTTCCTTTTGCCATATTTGATATCCGAGAAAATATTTAGACGATTCGAGTCTGGGGGCCCGGGGCCACGGCAAAAGGCGTGGGCTATAGCACTTCTTTTTCCGAAAATTTGGGACACGCGCGGATTTCAAATTTTATGGCCGTAAACTTCCAAAAAATGTAATTTGGTCATGGAAACGATTTAGATGTCCGAGAAAATATTTAGATGATTCGAGTCCGGGGGCCCTGAGCCACGGCAGAAAGCGTGGGCTATAGCACACGAAAATTTGGGACTTGCGCGGATTTCATATTTTATTGCCGTAAACATCCAAAAAATGTAATTTGGTCATGGAAAGGCGGTGACTATGGTTCCTTTGGCCGTATTGGATGTCCGAGCAAAATTTTAGACGATTCGGGTATGGGGGCCCGGGGACACGGCAGAAGGCGTGGGCTATAGCACACGAAAAATTTGGACTCGCACGGATTTCCAATTTTATGGCCGTAAACTTCCAAAAAATGTAATTTTGTCATGGAGGGGCAGTAACTATGGTTACTTTGGCTGTATTGGATGTCCAAGAAAAATTTTAGACGATTCGGGTCCGGGAGCCTGGGATCACGGCAGAAGGCGTGGGCTATAGCACATGAAAATTTGGGACTCGCGCGGATTTCAAATTTTATGGCGGTAAACTTCCAAAAATTTTAATTTGGTCACGGCCGGGCGGTGACTATGGTTCCTTTGGCCGTATTTGATGTCCGAGAAAATATTTAGACGATTCGAGTCCGGGGTCCCGGGGCCACAACAGAAGGCGTGGGCTATAGCACACGAAAAATTTGGACTCGCACGGATTTCCAATTTTATGGCCGTAAACTTCCAAAAAAATGTAATTTGGTAATGGAGGGGCAGCGACAATTGTTCCTTTGGCCGTAATTGATATCCGAGAAAAATTTTAGACGATTCAGGTCCGGGGGCCTGGGGCCACGACAGAAGGCGTGGGCTATATAGCACATGAAAATTTGGGACTCGCGCGGATTTCCAATTTTTTGGCCGTAGACTTCCAAAAAATGTAATTTGGTCATGGCGGGACAGTAAATATGGTTACTTTGGCTGTATTGGATGTCCAAGAATAGTCTTAGACGATTCGGGTCCCGTAGCCTGGGGTCACGGCAGAAGGCGTGGGCTATTGCACATGAAAATTTGGGACTCGCACGGATTTCAAATTTTATGGCCGTAAACTTCCAAAAAATGTAATTTGGTCATGGCCGGAAGGTGACTATGGTTCCTTTCGCCGTATTTGATGTCCGAGAAAAATTTTAGACGATTCGGGTCCGGGGGCCTGGGGCCACGGCAGAAGGCGTGGGCTATAGCACATGAAAATTTGGGACTCGCGCAGATTTCCAATTATATGGCCGTAATCTTCCAAAAAATGTAATTTGGTCATGGAGGGGCAGTGACAATGGTTCCTTTGGCCGTAATTGATATCCGAGAAAAATTTTAGACGCTTCGGGTCCGGGGGCCTGGGGCCACGGCAGAAGGCGTGGGATATAGCACATGAAAACTTGGGACTCGCGCGGATTTCCAATTTTATGGCCGTAAACTTCCAAAAAATGTAATTTGGTCATGGAACCGTATTAGATGTCCAAGAAAAATTTTAGACGATTCGGGTCTGGGGGCCTTGTGCCACGGCAGAAGGCGTGGGCTATAGCACACGAAAATTTGGGACTTGCGCGGATTTCCAATTTTATTGCCGTAAACATCCAAAAAATGTAATTTGGTCATGGAAGGGCGGTGACTATGTTTCCTTTGGCCGCAATGGATGTCCGAACAAAATTTTAGACGATTCGGGTCCGGGGGACCGGGGCCACGGCAGAAGGCGTGGGCTATAGCACACGAAAAATTGGGACTCGTGCGGATTTCCAATTTTACGGCCGTAAACTTCCAAAAAATGTAATTTGGTCATGGAAGGGTGGTGACTATGGTTACTTTGGCCGTATTAGATGTCCAAGAAAAATTTTAGACGATTCGGGTCCGGGGGCCTGGTGCCACGGCAGAAGGCGAGGGCTATAGCACACGAAAATTTGGGACTTGCGCGGATTTCCAAATTTATTGCCGTAAACATCCAAAAAATGTAATTTGGTCATGGAATGGCGGTGACTATGGATCCTTTTGCCGTATTGGATGTCCGAGCAAAATTTTAGACGATTCGGGTCCGGGGGCCCGGGGACACGGCAGAAGGCGTGGGCTATAGCACACGAAAAATTTGGACTCGCACCGATTTCCAATTTTATGGCCGTAAACATCCAAAAAATGTAATTTGGTCATGGCGGGGCAGTAACTATGGTTACTTTGGCTGTATTGGATGTCCAACAAAAATTTTAGACGATTCGGGTCTGGGTGCCTGGGGTCACGGCAGAAGGCGTGGGCTATAGCACATGAAAATTTGGGACTCGCCCGGATTTTCAATTCAATGGCGGTAAACTTCAAAAAATTTTAATTTGGTCATGGCTGGGCGGTGACTATGGTTTCTTTTGCCATATTTGATGTCCGAGAAAATATTTAGACGATTCGAGTCTGGTGGCCCGGGGCCACGCCAAAAGGCGTGGGCTATAGCACATGAAAATTTGGGACACGCGCGGATTTCAAATTTTATGGCCGTAAACTTCCAAAAAATGTAATTTGGTCATGGAACCGATTTAGATGTCCGAGAAAATATTTAGATGATTCGAGTCCGGGGGCCCTGAGCCACGGCAGAAGGCGTGGGCTATAGCACACGAAAATTTGGGACTTGCGCGGATTTCATATTTTATTGCCGTAAACATCCAAAAAATGTAATTTGGTCATGGAAAGGCGGTGACTATGGTTCCTTTGGCCGTGTTGGATGTCCGAACAAAATGTTAGAGGATTCGGGTCCGGGGGACCGGGGCCACGGCAGAAGGCGTGGGCTATAGCACACGAAAATTTGGGACTTGCGCGGATTTCCAAATTTATTGTCGTAAACATCCAAAAAACCTAATTTGGTCATGGAAAGGCGGCTACTACGGTTCCTTTGGCCGTATTGGATGTCCGAGCAAAATTTTAGACGATTCGGGTACGGGGGCCCGGGGACACGGCAGAAGGCGTGGGCTATAGCACACGAAAAATTTGGACTGGCACGGATTTCCAATTTTATGGCCGTAAACTTCCAAAAAATGTAATTTTGTCATTGAGGGGCAGTAACTATGGTTACTTTGGCTGTATTGGATGTCCAAGAAAAATTTTAGACGATTCGGATCCGGGAGCCTGGGATCACGGCAGAAGGCGTGGGCTATAGCACATGAAAATTTGGGACTCGCGCAGATTTCAAATTTTATGGCGGTAAACTTCCAAAAATTTTAATTTGGTCACGGCCGGGCGGTGACTATGGTTCCTTTGGCCGTATTTGATGTTCGAGAAAATATTTAGACGATTCGAGTCCGGGGGCCCGGGGCCACAGCAGAAGGCGTGGGCTATAGCACACGAAAAATTTGGACTTGCACGGATTTCCAATTTTATGGCCGTAAACTTCCAAAAAATGTAATTTGGTAATGGAGGGGCAGCGACAATTGTTCCTTTGGCCATGATTGATATCCGAGAAAAATTTTAGACGATTCAGGTCCGGGGGCCTGGGGCCACGATAGAAGGCGTGGGCTATATAGCACATGAAAATTTGGGACTCGCGCGGATTTCCAATTTTTTGGCCGTAGACTTCCAAAAAATGTAATTTGGTCATGGCGGGACAGTAAATATGGTTACTTTGGCTGTATTGGATGTCCATGAAATGTCTTAGACGATTCGGGTCCCGTAGCCTGGGGTCACGGCCGGGCGGTGACTATGGTTCCTTTCGCCGTATTTGATGTCCGAGAAAATATTTAGACGATTCGAGTCCGGAGGCCCGGGGCCACGGCAAAAGGCGTGGGCAATAGCACAAGAAAAATTGGGACTCACCCGGATTTCCAATTTTATGGCCGCCGTAAACTTCCAAAAAATGTAATTTGGTCATGGAGGGGTAGTGACAATGGTTCCTTTGGCCGTAATTGATATCCGAGAAAAATTTTAGACGATTCGGGTCCGGGGGCCTGGGGCCACGGCAGAAGGCGTGGGCTATAGCACGTGAAAATTTGGGACTCGCGCGGATTTCCAATTTTATGGCCGTAAACTTCCAAAAAATGTAATTTGGTCATGGAAACGTATTAGATGTCCAAGAATAATTTTAGACGATTCGGGTCTGGGGGCTTGGTGCCACGGCAGAAGGCGTGGACTATAGCACACGAAAATTTGGGACTTGCGCGGATTTCCAATTTTATTGCCGTAAACATCCAAAAAATGTAATTTGGTCAAGGAAGGGCGGTGACTATGTTTCCTTTGGCCGCATTGGATGTGCTAACAAAATTTTAGACGATTCGGGTCCGGGGGCCCGGGGCCACGGCAGAAGGCGTAGGCTATAGCACACGAAAAATTGGGACTCGTGCGGATTTCCAATTTTATGGCCGTAAACTTCCAAAAAATGTAATTTGGTCATGGAAGGGTGGTGACTATTGTTAGTTTGGCCGTATTAGATGTCCAAGAAAAATTTTAGACGATTCGGGTCCGGGGGCCTGGTGCCGCGGCAGAAGGCGAGGGCTATAGCACACGAAAATATGGGACTTGCGCGGATTTCCAAATTTATTGCCGTAAACATCCAAAAAATGTAATTTGGTCATGGAATGGCGGTGACTATGGTTCCTTTTGCCGTATTGGATGTCTGAGCAAAATTTTAGACGATTCAGGTCCGGGGGCCCGGGGACACGGCAGAAGGCGTGGGCTATTGCACACGAAAAATTTGGACTCGCACGGATTTCCAATTTTATGGCCGTAAACATCCAAAAAATGTAATTTGGTCATGGCGGGGCAGTAACTATGGTTACTTTGGCTGTATTGGATGTCCAAAAAAAATTTTAGACGATTGGGGTCCGGGAGCCTGGGGTCACGGCAGAAGGCATGGGCTATAGCCCATGAAAATTTGGGACTCGCGCGGATTTCTAATTTTATGGCGATAAACTTCCAAAAATGTTAATTTGGTAATGGCCGGGCGGTGACTATGGTTCCTTTGGCCGTATT
This sequence comes from Nicotiana benthamiana, assembly GCA_034376525.1. NCBI lineage: Eukaryota > Viridiplantae > Streptophyta > Magnoliopsida > Solanales > Solanaceae > Nicotiana > Nicotiana benthamiana. The sequence goes on along the minus strand of JAXGFW010000401.1, from coordinate 1,330 downwards.
TGATGTCCGAGAAAAAATTTTTAGACGATTCGAGTCCGGGGGCCTGGTGCCACGGCAAAAGGCGTGGTCTATAGCACAGGAAAAATTGGGACTCACCCGGATTTCCCATTTTATGGCCGCCGTAAACTTCCAAAAAATATAATTTTGTCATGGAGGGGTAGTGACAATGGTTCCTTTGGCCGTAATTGATATCCGAGAAAAATTTTAGACGATTCGGGTCCGGGGGCCCGGGGCCACGGCAGAAGGCGTGGGCTGTAGCACATGAAAATTTGGGACTCGCGCGGATTTCCAATTTTATGGCCGTAAACTTCCAAAAAATGTAATTTGGTCATGGAGCCGTATTAGATTTCCAAGTAAAATTTTAGACGATTCGGGTCTTGGGTCCTGGTGCCACGGAAGAAGGCGTGGGCTATAGCACACGAAAATTTGGGACTTGCGCGGATTTCCAATTTTATTGGCGTAAACATCCAAAAAATGTAATTTGGTCATGGAGGGGCAGTGACAATGGTTCCTTTGGCCGTATTGGATGTCCGAGCAAAATTTTAGACGATTCGGGTCTGGGGGCCCGAGGCCACGGCAGAAGGCGTGGGCTATATAGCACACGAAAAATTGGGACTCGCGCGGATTTCCAATTTGATGGCCGTAAACTTCCAAAAAATGTAATTTGGTCAAGGATGGGCAGTGTCTATGGTATCTTTGGCCGTATTTCATGTCCGAGAAAATATTTAGACGATTCGAGTCCGGGGGCCCTGGGCCACGGCAGAAGGCGTGGGCTATAGCACACGAAAAATTTGGACTCGCACGGATTTCCAATTATATGGCCGTAATCTTCCAAAAAATGTAATTTGGTCATGGAGGGGCAGTGACAATGGTTCCTTTGGCCGTAATTGATATCCGAGAAAAATTTTAGACGATTCGGGTCCGGGAGCCTGGGGCCACGGCAGAAGGCGTGGGCTATAGCACATGAAAATTTGGGACTCGCGCGGATTTCCAATTTTATGGCCGTAAACTTCCAAAAAATGTAATTTGGTCATGGCGGGGCAGTAAATATGGTTACTTTGGCTTTATTGGATGTCCGAGAAAAATTTTAGACGATTCGGGTCCGGGAGCCTGGGGTCACGGCAGAAGGAGTGGGCTATTGCACATGAAAATTTGGGACTCGCGCGGATTTCCAATTTTATGGCCGTAAACATCCAAAAAATGTAATTTGGTCATGGAACCGTATTAGATGTCCAAGAAAAATTTTAGACGATTCGGGTCTGGGGGCCTGGTGCCACGGCAGAAGGCGTGGGCTATAGCAAACGAAAATTTTGGACTTGCGCGGATTTCC